>RCWM02000889.1:0-293415 GCA_003667255.2 Euschistus heros
AAAAACGAGGTGGTTAAATAAAATACAAGACGATACCACTGGATGTGATTGCTCTAATTGAGTGACTTGACAAATGTTTTTTTTTGTTTTAAAATTGTATTTATTAACCCTTGCCCAAATTATTATAAGTTACGTATGTAAAAAGAAAACTAAACAGCTATTTTTGTTGTCTCCGGTTAATCCGACTTTTGACTATTCATTCTCACCCCCCCCCACGGTTGGATTAATGAAGTTCTACTGTAATGATTGAATTAAGTCAAGATATACAGCTTGATAAATGTATGTTTGCGTCGGATCTTTTGGCGAATGCATTTAAGCAAAAAAAAAAAAAAATGAAATAAGTTTGCAAAGGAAAGTTTTTTGTTTTTTTTATTATTTTTTTTTTATTAATGTTAAAATCTTATTAATAGAATTTTTTAAAAGAATCTTTTTGGTATTAAAGATGTAACTGCAGTCCAAGAAGAAGCCAAGCAGCCTGACACCTTTAGCGAGAAAATTACCACTACTGGTACTAAACTAAAAGTTGAATTTTAAAGTTTTTAAATGCGTCTGTTTATATTTTAGATGAATATGAAGTTAAAAAGGAATGTCTGAGTCCTACTGAGGTCGCGAATGAAGATGAATTATTATCTCGTCCAGGCCCTTCAACTGGTCTTCAAGAATCCGAGTTTTCCTTTGATTTTAGAGATCCTGGTTCATGGCCACAGAGTTTTTTCCGATCAGAAAGGAGTTTCATAACAAAAATGAGATTCGAAAATATTATTGAGCCAAATTTAAGTAATAGCAGCAGAGAAGGACGTCACTTAACCAAAGATTGGTTTTATATAGAACTAAAAAATGGGGGAGATCGTGGCTATGCTATAGTGGAACTAATAAAGCACTATATTGTGTTCCCTGCAGGCTGTTTTCACAATTTGCGTCACATCAAGTGTCTTCCTTAGCTAAAGAAAAAGGATTTACTAATTGGAAAAAAAATAGGTGAAAAATTGATGGAACATGAAAATTCAACCAACCACAAAATTTGCTTTTGTTCGTGGAAGGCTTTAGAATCTTGTTTACTAAAGGGAGGTATTGATGCAGAATTTCAAAAAAGCAGATCCATCAAGAAGAGTCTCACTGGAAGGCAGTGTTGCGCTGCATCGTTGATGCTATTCTATTCCTGGCAAAGCAAGGGAGTCCATTCCGAGGAAAAAAAAGAAGACTGTGATTTCAGCGACCCGTCCAGTGGAAAATTCTTAAACACAATTGAACTCATCTCGCATTACAGTGTCCCTCTTCAACAACATATTGAACGGCACAAGAAAGGGCAAATATCCTATTTTTCATATAAAATACAAGATGAGTTTCTTGAAATTATTGCCAATAACATAAGGCAAAAGATAGTGCAGGACATAATGGATGCGAAATATTTTTCTTTAATATTTGACTGCACTCCGGATATCAGCCACACCGAACAAATGATTCGCTACGTTACTCAAATAGTTCGCTACGTTAAAGCTAATACATCAGAGGTTGAAGAAAGTTTTATTGATTTTTTTCCCTGCTAGTGACAAAACAGGTGAAGGTCTCAGCCAAGAGATCCTTAAGAAATTACTCAAAGATGCACTTAACATAAAGGACTGTAGAGGGCAATCCTACGACAACGGGGCAAATATGGCGGGGAAATATGAAGGTGTTCAGTCGAGATTACTTCAGGAGAACGATTTTGCATATTTTGTCCCATGTGCTGCTCACTCCCTCAATTTAGTTGGTGCTAATGCGGCCAGTACTACTATTCAGGCACAGACTTTTTTCGGAACTTTGAATAGTATGTATTCTTTCTTTGTGACTTCAACTTCACGCTGGGAAATTCTCCAAAAATATGTGCTACTGACATTGAAACCTGAGAGCAAGACAAGATGGTCTGCAAGATAAGAAGCTGTCGAAGCTGTATATAAACATTACGGCAAAGTTTTGGAGGCTCTAGAGGATCTTAAAAACCATGATCTGTCAAACGCCTCAAACTAAGAGTGAGGCCAGATCCCTTTTGAAAAATATAGGGAAACTTGAATTCATCGTTTTGGCGTGTTTTTTGGCATGGTTGTTTGAAAAAAAAATCAATCATGTCAATGAGTTTTTGCAAAGAAAAGATATTACAGTAGATTTGGCTGCCCGGAACCTTCAAGGTCTTTTAAAGTTGTTGAAGTCCTGTAGAGAGTTTGCTCCATCTGAGGCCATTACTGAGGGTAAATTCTTAGCAAGTATGAATGATCTACCCTCTGAGTTTTCAGAAAAAGTACAAAGGAAAAAGAAAAAAATGCCTGATGAGCTGAGTGGTGATGAAGCTCCAACAAGTGCTCAGAATGTGTGTCAAGTAGCTATGTTAGAGGTTATTGACCGGATGATTATGGAACTTAATGACAGGTTTAAGGCTTTAGACAATATAAACAGCAAGTTTGGATTTTTAAATGGAGTTCGAATTAGAGAATTACAAGTAAAAGATTTAAAAAAATTAAGCAGAAGAATTGGCAAACATCTACACTGCGGATCTCAACAAGGAGGAATTTAAATTTGAAATGGAAAGTTTCAAACACCACGCTTTGTTAGTTGACGAGAAATTAAAAGAAGCCACATCAAGAGAAATGTTAAGTCTCATTTATAAAAATAAACTGGAGGAAGGCTACCCGAACATCACTACCGCACTAAGAATGTTTCTCACGCTACCAGTCACAGTGTCATCTGGAGAACGAAGTTTTAGCAAACTGAAACCCATCAAGAACTACATGAGAAGTACAATGGGACAGGAGAGGCTCTCTAATCTAAGCATTACATCAATTGAACACCAACGAGCTTCCTCATCAACTTTGACGACATAATCAGTACATTTGCAGCTATGAAGCCTAGAAGAATTCAAGTTAAGGTACAATAAAAAACGAACATGTTTTTTTTTTTTTAATTCTTAACTATATCTAAATCATTTTTTGTTTGTTTTGTTACTGTTAGTTAATTTTAATTAACAATACGGAGGTGTTGTATTTTAATAGTGGGGGGGGAGGAGGGGGGGTGAGGGGGGGGGGAAGGGGCGGAAAACTGATCTTTGCCCCCCCTGACAAATCTCCAAGTTCCGGCCCTGCCATCATGGATAGTAAAAGCCAGGCGAACGGAATTGTCTCGAATCCTAAAGGCAGCTGACATCTCGGTGTTGACGATCTTCACGCTTTTGAAAGATTGTTGTAAAAAGCCAGGGCGGTAATGGAAATAGATAGAGGAATTTCTACCTTTAATCTCTAATGTGCAATCACCTGTTCTCTTCAAAGAGTTTAATCCAAGCACTTCAGAGCCGGATAATGATTTCTGAAAAAAAAAAAAAAAAAAAATATCCATATAACTTTGCATACATATCCCTTCTAGTTAAATTAGATACATTTATATTTCATAGGATTATTCTATCTTGCATAAGATTTAAGAATTATAACCGAGGGAAATTAAAAATTAGAACAGTTATCGGCAGAGCTCATAGTCTTTTATAATACCATTTTTCTTTATTTTATTTCATTTATGAGGGTAATTTATAGTTTGAAATAGTATTTATAAATACTTACGTGCACCCCTAATTGACCATCAGGTATTCCAGCAGAAGTAAACCTGTGTACACGGAGGAATTCATTGGTTTTCGCTAAGCCAGTATCAGTAATATTGTTTAAGTCGATTACTTTAGAGTTGACCGCAGCCACGGCCAGGACCAAGACAAGGTAAGAGAGCTGCATGGTTGCTGCTGCAGGAGAGGGATGGAGTTCTCTTCCATCGCCTCGCTACTTATAACCAGCCTTATCACCTTATCAGTGTTCATGATTTCCTAATATTTACTCAGGCAGGTTCTAATGAACTGATACTATCTCACTTACAGAATAATCAGTACCCAGTTTAACTCCCAAACGCCTCAAGGAAAATCGAAACAGAATTTAGCATTCACTGATCTAATCTCTTCTAAAATGAGGATTATTCTATTATAGTATCTTATTTGGAAACTTTCTTTCACCAACATTATATTGGTTGATATATTTACTTTCGTTTATTTCCAGGGTATACACGATATATATCAAATCAACACAGTGTATAAACCTACCCAACTCAGAGTTTGAATAAATTCATTTTAATGGTTGTCCTTATAAAGATTAAGAAAAATGTAATTTTATTATAAAATATCTCAAGTGGTTTCAATAGGGTATAGAATCCCATAATCTGCGGAAAAGTATTATATTACTATAGAATTTCTCCTAATTGAGCCAGATAGATGGGACTGGTATCATTCGAATCAGTTTTAAATTTTCTTATTATGAATTGCTTTGTTTCCACAATAGTTACTCATTGGCTGAAACGGTTATTGAGAAATTTGATGGAGCAGCTGATTGTTATTTATGATTATAAAATATATAATGCATAAAGTATAAGTTTTTATAACTTACTAGTTATAATAACTATTTTCTAGTTGACAAAACTTAATAAATAAAGATTATTTTGTAAATAACTAAATTAGTGTTTTAGAGGCAACCCTCTTAGGTACATAATTAATAATGGTTATAATTACCATAATAAAAAAAAAAAATTAAAAACACCCTTCTTTAAATTTATTTGTAATCATGTATTTTCATTTTTTATTTAAAACATTAAGGTCTCCGAACTCGTAAGATAAATCATAACAACTTATTTTTTTTCACAACTTTAGTCAGCAGAAGTATGAAGGATAAAATTGAAAAAACAAAATGCCAATTTTTTTTCCTTAGAAAGTTTATTAAAAAAAAAAAAAAAAAAAATAACTCACTATTTTCATAGTTTTTGTAATAAAGCTGTAAACACAGTAATATGCTTGTTTACAACAAAAATTTATCCGGGGCACTGTTTCGTCGCAAAAATAATTTTAAGAAAATAAGCAGTCTAAAACTGGTATTGCAAAAATAAAATAAACTTTGAACACTCAACTTAATTTCATAGTTTTGCTCAAAGTTTATTTTATTTTTGTAATACCAGTTTTAGACTGCTTAGTTTCTTAAACTGATTTTTCGCGATTTGTGGCGAAATAGTTGCCCCGTATAAAAAAAAATCGCCGGTATAAAATCGATTCTTTTAAGAAAATAAGCATGCCACCCTTACTTATCAGGAATTGGTTGATCATTTTTTCTAATTTTCACACGTTCAGTAATCTAAGTAGGAGATCAAGTTAAACAAAGTAGCACAGCAACATTAATATTAATAATCAAACTGGGTTTACAAAGTACTTATTTATTCCAGTCATGGAGTTACTAGAACGTTTCCAACTTAAAGAAGAATATTTTATAATACCAGCAAGTCAGCTCTAAGAGGAGGTATAATTTATCAAATCAAAACAAAACTTTTACAAATCATTATTTATGATTTATTAAAGGTAATTAATACATTATTACTAAATTACATTTCTATATTATATGATTTCATGAACAAAACATGTTATTACAATTATAAAAAGGACGCTATCAAAGCAACGTTTAAAAAAATAGTTATAAATAACAAACAAATATACATTATTCTTCTTCCATGTGATCCCTCAAAAGAAGGGATATCTCGCGATGCCCACTGTGCATTGCATAATCGAAGGGAGTGAATCCAAAGACACACATCCTATTAGCATTTGCTCCAGCATTCAATAGCATCCGGACCGCTGCGTAGTTTCCCAGATCTGCGGCCCAGTGGAGTGCTGTTCTATCGGTTATAGTTTTCGCCTCCATGTCCACCCCAAGGTTCAGCAATCTGAATATGGCCCGGTCTCCTCTGCACCTTTTCACTTCATTGTGCAAAACAGTTACATCAGATAGCTCTGGACAGTCTTCCAGCAATAGGTCAGCTCTACCACGTAGGAATGCTATTCGTATCACCTCGTTGTCATTATTCGAAGGTAAGTTCTCAAGGAAATTCGTAACCAGCGTTCGACGCAGTGCGATTCGTAATATAGTGATCTTTGCTGTCCTCTGAAATGAAATATAATAGTTAGTACAAAACGGCTTTCAGATTTATTTGTGATAAATAATAATGCAATATAGATTACCATCGCTCTTAGTAGACGCAGCCTTCTTTTTTCAATACGATTTCTATGAGGCCTATTGGGTAGTCTGGGAACCTCAACCATTCTGAGTTTTCACTAAATAAGAGAATAATACTAATAATGAATAATATACATTATAGCATATTAACATAGAAAAAAGTCAGAGAGAGCAGTTGAATTATGAACCTTTAATATAACTACATAACAAAAAAAAAAAATGGTTATATGTATACTAAAATATTCACAAACCTGAAATCAACTGCTATAAGGTAGGTGCTGTGGAAGTAAAGTCTGACCATCAACTGAATTTGAAAGCGACTACAGTATCCTCAACATGAAACCCTAATTTTATACTACAGGTAGTGGAAAAGTGGGGATAGTTTTCTGTCAGAAATTATTTTTCAAGAGGGTTACAATGGATTTTATACAATCATTTTGACTACTATATCAATTCTTTATATTGTTTTTATTTTAGGGTGTTATATTATTTTATTTTGTTCCCATGAAGTGTTAGTTAGTTACTTCCAAATGTATCTCTTTCCTTTTCAATAATAGTAGAATATATAATTATGTTTAATTTTCCTATTTAATAACCATAGCATATGATTCACACACAATTAAAATAATCCTCATAAGTAAAACTGCCAAGGTATTCAAAATATCACAGAAATATATGTATATATATTTGTTTTCATATTCGGAAGCTTTTTTTTGAGAGAGAAAACTCTGAACTACTAGTTTGCATATTTTTTTAGATTCATTAATTTTCAAGTGAATCCCTAAACTGTTAACGTAGAGAATCCTTTGAACTCAGGATATTAAGAGGACGTTATCTACCAGAAAATAAACTCAGCTGACCGTTTAATGAGTTATTATTTATTCATGATTGGACAGAAGAACGATGGGACTTCTGTTAGTGAGTTGCTACCAAATGTATCTTTTTCATTTTTATGAACCAGTAGAATATCCAATGCTGTTAAATGTTCCTATTATAATGAACATATCCATGTCATATGAATAATTTTATAGTTTGTTTGTTATGTTTTTTTCATCACAAATATTTAATTTTTATTTCAGAAAATAAGTATTACCGTGATTTAGTTTTATTATTATTAGGAAGGATTGTTAAAATTATCAGGACAATAATTGAAGAAATTACGCTAAAGAGACGATAAAATTAATGGTTCTTATGAAATAGTAATATATCATGTCATTCCCACACAATTACAATAATCTGCATAAATAAAACTGTGAAGTATTTCAGAAAATCATAGACATTTTTTTTTTTCATATTTGGAAGCTAATGTTTTGAGAGAGAAATTGGAATTACTAGTTTGCATATTTTTTTCCGTCCGTTAGGTATCATTAACTTTTAAGAAAATCCCTGGACCGATTAATTAGTGAATCCTTTAACCACAGGATATTGAGAAGGCTTGGAGCCGTGTGATGTTGATGAAAGACGAGATAGACTTTATAGTTCAACACAATATATATCATCCGAAACGAGCTATAAATTTAAATACTATTTAAAGCAACTAATATATTTAGTGAAATATAATATGATCAGTTAATTAAAATAATTATATATTTTCTAAAGATATTTTTTAATATTTATCTTAAATATAAGATAAACTAATAACTGAAGTTTTTTTGTTGTTTTTTTAACGATAAAAATCTGGCACATAAATTATGCAGTTGAAAATTATTTTCTCATAATATTTCTAGATATTTTCATGAAATGCTGTAATATTGAACCCGGTACTATTGCAATGATTGGGTGGTTGAAATCTAGTTAAAAGCACAATTGGAAATTCAATTATTCATAATTAGCAAAAACTAAGGTTCGGCCATTTCAAACACAATATAAAAAAAAAAAAAAAAAAAATCGATCTTTTGATAAGACAATAATTTTTAGTGCGGCAGAAATAATTTTATCGATTTCATCTTCTTGGATTTTAATTTCTAACTATAAAAGTTAATGACAGTGTGGCAAACCTCTGTCACTTAACACTGTAAATTAAAATTATTAGGATAGTAAACTATATTATTTTTAACCTTCCTAGAACTATGAAGCTAAAGTAGTTAAAATTTGGTACAGGTGGTTTTGATAGTTTTACAATTGCAAACCCTGTTTAACCCCTACAAGTTTAAACACAAGTTTGTATACCAGTAAGATAATCCATCTTTTATTGCCCTAGTATTAAGATTCCCCTAATTTATGTAGCCCCACTAAACCCCAATAAACCCCTTTTTCCCTCAAGCCTCCATTGGTACACAGGTAAGATGAACCTAATAAACCTACCAACCATGGGAACAACATGGCGCTGTCCCTGTAAGAGGATTATGTACCTGCCGTCCCATCGGTAAATCCCCAGTGTTATAAATCCATAAACCTGTATTTGAGTTTGTTTGTTTATTACCCTGAATTGCCTTTTCATTTTAATACAGTTATCTTATCAGTTGTTCTGATGTTGAAAACAGTTCTATCTTTTTTCGAACACCCTTGAAGAATTATACGTAGTTTACATATATTAATATACAGTTGTTATTGGTTTACACACACACCCATATATATATGTATATATTTTCATCATAAGAGCCAAAATGATGGGGAAGATAAAATATGTTTGTTATGAAGTAATCTTTTTAATAAGCTGGCCGTCTGGTTCACACTTTATTCATGATTGGGCAGAAAGACCTACCCAGTCTGTGATTAATTTTAGAGTGAATATAAAGATCAGAAAATAGAACCAACCTTTTTTTTGAAATGAAGTTAAATTTGATTAAAATTATGTTAAATAAAATTTCATAATTTCACAATAATTTAAAAAAACTGCACTAGCATTGTCAATATTATTTAAGAATAAAATAATATGTTTCAAATTATTTATCTAGTGTTTAACCAACATCACGCTGTCCCCTTATTATCCTATAGTCAAAGGATTCACAAAAATTAGAGAAACCTGATGGATGGAAAAAAATATGCAAACTAGTTCATATTTTTTTCATTGAAAACGTTTGCTGGCATATCAAAATATAACAACTCTTCACAGTTTTACTTAAGCTGAATATTAAAATTGTGCAGGAATGTATATTATTATTTCTATTTTAAAAGAATCATCATCTCTTTAGCGTAATTTCTTCTAATACTATTCTTATAATTTTGATAATTCTTCCTGCTAATAATTAGACTGAATCTCCCAGAACTTATTGTGAGAAAATAGCACATTCATGATGAACAGAAGAAAACATTCTACATATTAATAATAATAACAAATAAAAGTAAATGTGGTTATTTAATTCTGAAATCACTAACAGAGGAACAAAATAAAACAATGTAGCATACCAAAGTAGCATCATATATACAAAATTAAGAACTAATGAAGTAGTAAAAAAAATAGTGTAAAATAGATTATAACACTCTTGAAAAATTGGTTCCGAAAAGCAAACTACCCCCACTTCTTTTATTACCTGCAGTATAAAAATAGGGTTCCATGTTGAGCATAAGTAGTCGCTTTTAAATTCAGTTGTTGATCAGATATTAGATCCAAGGACCTACTTCACAGCAGCAGATTTAAGGTTTGTCCATATTTTACAATTCATATAATCATTTTATTATTTAGTTATATTAAAGATTCTTAATTCAGCTCATCTCTTTTATTATTTCTCTTCTTTTTTTTTTTTTTTTATTTCGAAATGTCATAATGTACATTATTTCTAATTTGTATTATTGTATTATTTAGTTGAAATTCAGAATGGTCGAGATTCCCAGGGTACCCTATAGACCTCATAGAAGTCGTATTGAAAAAAGAAGGCTTCGGTTACAAAGAGCCATGGTAAATTCTTGCTATAAACCATCATCATGTACCACATTTCAATCTGAAGATTGGTTTGTACTTACTATTATGTTCCATTTCAGAGATCGGCTTGGATCGCTAGATTCAGAATGGAACTGCATCGCATACTGGTTTCGAAATTGTATGAGGGCTTACCTCCAGATAACGGTAACGAACTGATACGAAGAGCAGTCCTACGTGGTAGAGTTGACCTGTTGCTGGCAGACTGTCCAGAGCTATCAGACGTAACTTTGTTACATGATGAAGTGAAAATTTGCAGAGGAGACCGGGCCATATTAAGATTGCTGAACCTTGGGTTGGACATGGAGGCGAAAACGATAACCGGAAGGACACCACTCCACTGGGCCGCAGGTCTGGGGAACTACGCAGCGGTCCGGATGCTATTGAATGCTGGAGCAAGTGCTAATAGGATGTGTAACTTTGGATTCACTCCCTTTGATTATGCGATGGACAGTGGCCATCGCGAGATATCCCTGCTTTTGGCGAATCACATGAAAGATGATTAGTGTACATTCGTTTGTAATTATTAACTAATTTCAGAAACGATCTTTTGATAGCATACTTTTGTAATAGTAAATATGTTTATTGTTCTTGAAATTATACCTTATAGAAATATAGCACTGTAAATAATTGTATAATGAATAATGCTTAAATTAACTTTAATAAATCATAGATAATTATTTGTAAATTTTTGGTTTTTATTTGATATTCCACACCTCCTCTTTGAGCTGACATACTGGTATTACAAAATATTTCTCTTTAAATTGGAGAAGTGGCAGTTATTTCATAACTTGAAATAATTTATAGTTTATAAAGCCAGTTTAATTATTAATATTAATGTGGTTGATTTACTTAATTTTACTTGATCACCACTTAGTATTTAGTTGACATATAAAAATGATCGATCAATAACTGATAAGTAAAGGTGACATCTTGGTATTATAAAATATTTTGGTTTAAATTTAGATGTTGTGTTTAAGCCAAAATAAACAACTGTAACAGCTATTGTACTGTAGATAAGGTAATAATTTTATTTATGAAAGAAAATTATTGTACAAATTTGAGTCTGGTGCGTTCTCTGACAGTTATAAATCTATTTACACAATGGGAAAAATACATGATATAAAAATAACTTATTATATACAAATGCATGAATTAACATAAAAATAAATTATATAAAATATAAATGTAAGGAGAATTTTTTTTTTTCGGCTATCTGTTTGAATGAACTAGTAAGTTTATTCACACTTGTATAGATACATATACAAATTTTAAATAGTGTTTTTTATGTGTTTCGATGCTGTACTGATATAATTATGAATAATGTTTATTTTATCAACTCAGTGTGATATAAAATAATTTCAACATTGAAAATGTCATGGGTGTCTGAGATCAAGGCATCCAAGTCGGTTTTCCTAGGCTCAGTGAATTTAGAGCAGTGCAGTAGAAGGTAGCTCATGCAGTCCTCCACAAAATGCTCATAGAATGTAGAAATGTTGTTTCCTTCAAGTGAAATTGTCGCGTTCTTCAGATACAGCTTGGTGACTACCTGGCTGGAAACACTTAATTTACTGACAATTATCACTTTATGGAAACAATCTTTAAATGATAAATTTTTTTCCGGTTCTCCAATGTTAAAACTGCTAATATGCCTTTAGATTGGGTTTGCGGCTGAATTTAAAGCCCTGTTGATATCTATGGACAATAGGTGAATCATTATTTTTGCAAAATATCATCTTTTCTTCCTATCAAAAACGATGACGAGTTTCTAAGCTAAACCAAAGTTTTTCAGACTGCCGTTTACTGCCGTTATTCAGAAAAAAAGTAAGATTAAAAAATATGAAAAATCAAGGGCATTTGAACATAAGTGTTGCAGTAAAAACAAGATGGACGGCGGTTGTAGGGCGTGGCCGCTTTATGGGAATTGAAAATGAAGGCGTTGGATTTCATAAATATTAAACTTAACTAATTAAAAACCAAAGCATTGTAGTTCTCTTCTTTTTTCTTTTCTTTTGTCATGTCTGTTAAAAGAAGTTGTAAATTGCCATAAAATCAATTATTAATATTAACAATATTTAAATAATACTATTTATTAATGCTAATTTTTCAGAAGAAAGTAAGATTTTAAAAATAAAAACAAACAACATTCTATCTCCTCAACAGATTGAGATAGAAAACTCATTTCTCTGCCATTCTACTCCGTTTAGCATGCAAACATGCTTATTTTTCTTACTACTCACTACATATTAATCAACTATTTGCAATCTCCTTACTGACTCCTATGATAAAAAGTATTTAGAAAACCTCTTCTTTTCCCTTCACCTCTTCATTGTTCCATTTAACCCCACCCATCACTCCCGTGGGTCCGTCACCTGGTTGAACTTGCATGTCATAGACTCCCCAAAAAACTCCTTTCCTCATGTCAGCAACCTGTTACGTTTCTGTCCCCTCACGACCTAATACAAATTTCATACGATATCCCAACCCCATCGTTCCTCCCTAAAACAATTATTTTCCGCAACAAATAATCCCTCACACGAGATAAGATTTTACCTGACCTCGAAATCCTAGACTGGAATCCTATCTACTCATGTTCACGCATGACTTCCAAGAAGCCTTCTCATCCGCCCCTGATCCCAAATCCAAATGGCATCTCCTCCGTAAACTTTCTCTTGTTCAAAATACACCTAGTTCCTCTCCCGTCTCTACCTCTACATCTACATCATCTCCATCCTCTTAGTTGCCTCTCTTACTTTCTGCATTCAATGATAATTATTTTTATTTTCCTCACATCTCTCCCACAGACCTCATTTCCTCAATAATGAAATCCCACACCAATTCATTAGACGGATTCCTGTCAAATTGATAAAATTATGCCTTCCTGAAATCCTACCGGTTCTCCTCTTCATATATAATTTTTCCCTTCAGAATTCTGTATTTCCCACCTCCTGGAAAAAGGCCCTAATTCACCCTATAGCCAAGAACCCAAATCCTTCATCCCCAAAAGATTATCGACCGATCTCCATACTTTCTAACCTCTCTAAGCCCCTAGAAAGAATAGTACGATCCCAAATCTTCAATTACCTCGAAGATTCCAATTTACTTGACCCGTTCCAATCCAGTTTCCGCCCCAGCCACTCTACTCAATCCGCTCTCAACAAAATCATCAGTGACGTCCAGGCAGCAATGGATAAAAAAGAATTAACCTTCCTCATACTCCTTGACTTTTCCAAAGCCTTCGATTTCTTAGACCACACTATCCCCTTTTCCAAATTAAAATCTCTACACTTCTCAAATAGTGCTCTCATGTGGTTTCATTCATTCATTTCCCACCGTTCCCAATCAGTTACCATTCCCAACCAAGGTTCATCCTCTTTCCTCACTTTGCGATCCGGCCTAGCTCAAGGATCTAGCATCTCTCCTCTCCTGTTTAATTCCTATATAAATGATCTTCCTAACTCCATTCATAATTGTTCCTACCACCTCTACGCCGATGATTCTCAAATTTATCTTTCCTTTCCTCCAGCCGAGTTATCAACTGCATTTTCCAAAATTCAGCAAGACCTGGATGAAATCTGTGCCTGGGCATTCCTGAATAAATTGACTTTAAATGCAGCTAAAAACCAAGCAATTGCAATTGGATCCCATTCCCTCCTTCGATCGAATACCAACTTCCCTACTTTATTCCTAAATGGTCAACCTATAGCTTTCCTCTCCTCTGTTAAAAACCTAGGTTTAACAATCGATAAAACCCTTTCCTGGAAACCCCACATTGCTCAAATCACCCGACGATTGATTGGCATCCTAAAATTATTCCACCGTTCCCGACACCTACTTCCTCTATCCACACGTAAACTCGTCGTATCCTCCCTCATATTCCCCCAATTTGACTATGGATGTGTGATTGATGGTGGGCTCTCGATGATTCTTGAAGATAGATTAAAGCGTATCATGAACTGGTTCATAAGATTTCTTTTTGGAACCTCGAGACGCTCCCATGTGTCCCATCATTACACCGAGTTAAACTGGCTTTCCCCTTCCTTCCGTAGAGATTACTTCCTTGGTACATTCCTCTTCCAAGATATTAACACACATCACCCTCCGTATATTCACAATATCCTACATTTCAAGTCCTCAATCCAATCATTGCATACAAGGTCCCGTCTCTCCGATCTCTACGCCCCAGCCTACAGAGCTACTGCTTTCCAACGTTCCTTTCTTGACCGCTCCGCTATTCTTTGGAATTCTCTTCCTCCTTCTATTCGTAATGCATCCTCCCTCGGAACTTTTAAAACACTCCTCTTCCACCACTTTTCCTCCCTCCAGTCGGATGCTATCTAATTATATAGATGCTTTAATAAATTTCACCCAAGCATATCATATATAAAAGTTTAGCCTGTTTAAAAAATCCTTATATGATAATGTTTTCTCTACCATTAAAATAATTTTCATTTTTATTTTTCATCATCATTTTTTTCTTCTTCATCCTTTACTCGATTTAATATCAGAAATCTATTATTTAGTCAATATCTTATATAATATTTTATTTTTTTATTTTTCATTTTATTACTTATTTTATTGTATAATTGTATTTGCTTTTAATGATGTTAATTTGATATCTAATTTATAATCTCTAGGCCAGATATAACTTATGGTCTGTTATGTAACTATTATTCTTAAGGGACTTTATCCCAGAGTAAAAATTTTTTTCTATTCTATTTTATTTTCTTCTAATTCTAATTAAACTTTCTTTCTCTTCTATATTATTTATTTATTTTCAACGATAAAAACTTCTTCTTTTTTTAATCAAATGATAAAAGTTTAAAAATCAAGGGCATTTGAAGAAAAGTGTTGCAGTAAAAACATGATGGACGGCGGTTGTAGGGCGTGGCCGCTTTATGGGAATTGAAAATGAAGGCGTTGGACTTCATAAATATTAAATTTAACTAATTAAATACCAAAGCATTGAAGTTCTCTTCTTTTTTTTTTTTTTTTTTTCTTTTCTTTTGTCATGTATCACATATTTTACTTAACAACAGTAATCTGTTAGAAGAAGTTGTAAATTGCCATTAAATCAATTATTAATATTAACAATATTTAAATAATACTATTTATTAATGCTAATTTTTCTGAAGAAAGTAAGATTTTAAAAATAAAAACAAAAAAAATTCTATCTCCTCAACAGATTAAGATAGGAAACTCATTTCTGTACTATTCTACTCCGTTTAGCATACAAACATTCATATTTTTTTTACTACTCACTACATATTAATCAACTATTTGTAATATTTTCTTCTAATTCAGAATATAAACTAATATGCATTTAAATAATTGTATGATGTACATGTGAACTTGGAGCATTCATAACCTGCTCTGAATTTCCTCCACTCAGTCTACCTTTATGTTCTGTGAATGTTTTCATTATGTACGATTGTTAGTACTCGTAGTGAATTATTATTACTTTCATAAATCCTGGCATTGATTGATTGATTCTCAAGTCAGTTAAACTCTTGTATGACGTCATTTTCAGTTGTTAATATTTTATTGTTATTTTCAGTTGTAATACAAGCATCAATAGCAAGCAAGTCTAATTATTTATCAATCCCACAATTATTGATAAATAACTTACATATATATATATATATATATATATATATATATATTATGTTTATCAGGGATTGGTTAATAAAGAAAAAAATGCTTTTCCTTAAAAACAGTATATTTGTTCAAGTTATTATAAAACCAATATATATATATATATATATATTCATTACAGGATTATAAATTTCAGTCTCGCTTCAATGACAATTATTTACATTTACAAGGAACTTTGTTAGTAAACATTAGTAATCTGATATAATTAAACACATCAAAGGAGGTAATCCAATAGAAGTTCGGCAATATCATCAAGGCCATTCTTTCTGGCATAGGCAAGAGGGTACTCCCCTTCGGCAGAGGCAGCAGAAGGACTTGCTCCAGCTTCCAGCAGAACCCGTATCATCTCGTAGAGTCCCCGCTGCGTAGCCAAGTGGAGCGGTGTCAAGCCCTCGTCGTTCCTGGCTTCGGTGTCTGCCCCCTAGGCTATTAGCACGCATATCGTTTCGCTGCTTCCAGAAATCACGGCTTCATGCAGAGGTGTCCAGCCATAGATACCGATGGTGTTAGGATCCTTACCCGCCGAAAGAAGCGCTTTTACGACATCGTTTCTTCCATCTCGTGCTGCAGTGAATATTAGGTGTTCGTTGCCTACGTCATTCTCAGGGACCGCTAGCAACTCCCGAAGGTACTGTCTTATCGTAGTTGAATTATTAATTCTTGATCTCTGGAAATAAAAAACAATATACTTACGAAATAATAAAAAGGCCAGTTGGTAGTAAATATGAAAAAATAACTTTTATAGAAAACATACCCTGGATATAAGATCCCTTCTACGCCTCCTTATGAGCTTGAGAATTCTGGAGAGGGTGTATGATTTTGAAGAATCTGGATATACCCTTCTGGGAGCCTGAGATTTAAACAAGACAGTATATTAGTAAATTATAAATAATCAACAGTAGGGGCCAAATAAATGTTTTTGCAAACTCGGTATAAAGAATTACCATGATCACAGGCTGTCTGACTGGGACTCTAGGTTCAGGAGAAGGGATGCTTAGAGGAACTGCTTCGTTGGTGTCCTTGCATAACAAAAATATAAGTTAGTACCATTTATTTATTTGATAACTATATATGCTACAATTGAATAAAAAAAAAAGATATTTTTATACTATTCGGATACTTACCATTTCATCAGGTTCTGGGACGATCCTTATAACATCGTCACTTGATGATGGCTGTTCATATTCCTTAAAAAATAATAAATGATTTTAATTTGTCGTTAATTTTAAATAGCCTGATTATAATAATTCATTCCAATCAAAACACTACATATTTCTGTAGCCTACCTCATTGTGGTAATGTACTGGATTATTTTGGATTTCAGGCGCCCGGGGTAGAGCATAGTTGATACGGAATTGATTCATTTCAAAAGTTTATCCTAAAGAAAAAAAAATATTATTCAAATTAATTCATGAGCTGCTATTAATATGGTCCAAAGTTTTACACTTGAATAACATAGAAAAATGTACATATCGTAATCACTTACTATCAAAAGTCACGAAGATTGAAAAAATAAAGTAATTCTTGTTACATTATAATAATAAGATATAAAAAAATGTGAATAGCCGAATAGTAACCAACCTGGAATACTGCTACAGAAGATTGTCCAAGTGTCAGATCGGTTAGATAGCGACTACTAGGTTTCAGGTCTGTAAGCTCGTTATCATAGTCCAGGTAGTGGACAGGAGAGAGGGGATAGTTCCTCGTCCTGATCAATCACGAAAGGTTTTATCATACTAGACATTACGTACGATAGATAGATCATCAGTTATCTCAATGTTAACGAAACTTACTTTTAATTTATAAACATTATAAGTTAAAATCTGTTTTATGCTGTAGCATATTTTTTGGAAATAAACTATGATATCATCGATATGCATACACAAATACACTCACACAACACACACACAATATATATATGAGTGTATGCAGGGTGTTCAGCATAAGAATGCAATAACTTCGTGAGTCGATTCTAGGCATCATTTGTAACAAAAAATGACACATAAACTATCGCTCGATACATATCCGTTTTATAGATATTTTTATTTTCTCTCAGTATTTCCCAAAATGCCGACGTTGCATCTCTCTGTTTTTTTGTAATTAATAAGTGATTTTGGCATCAATTTTAAAAATTATCACTATTCATGGTATACCATTCGAAAGGTGTTTGTGTGTAGAAGTTTTTTTTAATAGTGCACGTTTGTAACATATGTAATATTTTTGAGAAAAATTCACTCTGATTTTTGGAACGGAATTCAAAACTTGCTATTCCATATGTATGATCAATAAGTTAAATACTTGAAGCTGCTATTTTGAAGTCTAATTAAGTTTATTTTAGGAAAATTGATCTTCATTCTAATGAGCATATTGAAATTACTCTAGGTTTAATAATTTGGGAAGTATAGACAATTATTTGTCAAAAAGTAGAAATTTCTTGAAAAAAAAATAAAATTAAAAATATCTATAAAATTGTTGAAAATCGAGCTATAGTTTATACAAAATTTTTTGTTGCAAATCATGCTCAAAGTCACCTCCCGAAGTTATTGCATTCTTATGCTGAACAACCTGTGTGTGTATACATATATATACACCTCTCGGCCAGTTATGATCTTACTTTGTATTATTTAATGTTATTCTTAAGGGACTTTGTCCCAGAATAAAGTTTTCTTTCTATTCTATTCTATTCTATTATATATATATATATATATATATATATATATATATATATATATATATATATATATATATATATATATATAGTTTGAAAACTTTCTTGTAATTGACATTGTAATATATCTTTATAATAATATACGTTTAAGGATAAGTTAAAAAAAAAAAAAAAAAAAGTTAATCAATTTAATCAAAAATGAGCTTATTACATTTAAATATTTTCAAAAACTACTTATATTAAAAGCGAAATTTTATACGTTCATTTATTTATATCTCTTTGAACGATGATTTATTTTGAATGGAATATAAATTATTTATTTTATAAATTATGAAAAATTTTGAAATATACGTGATGAATCACGGATTTTTATCTGAATAATAAGATATAGAAGTATTGAATATAAGTAAGAATGATAATACAATAGACACAATGCAAAAATTACTAAATACAAATGTTAATAAAACTTACAATAGCGTAAAATATATACCAAAACTAACAAGACAAATAATCAGCAAATTCAATAATGAAAATTTAAAATTAATTTTGTCTTATATAATAATAATAAAATAAAATTAAGAAAAAAAAAAAAAAAAACAGACTTAACAGGTAAATGGAACAAAACAGAGTAATTTATAAAGTAAATTGTAACAATTATTAATAGCATAGGTGAAAGAAAACAAAACTTAATAAAAAGAATAAATCAACACAAATACGACTGCAATAGAACTAATAAAAAAGATAATAATAATAAAACTGTACTATGTGATCATGCAAATAAATTAAAACACGAATTCGATTTTAAAAATACCACAATATTATGTCATGAAAAAAAAACACATAACAGTCAACAATTGTGCAAATATAATACATACATTTAAGATATAATTTAATGAAATTAAATAATTTTTATTTAATATTTATATAAATGAATAAAAAATATAACAACATAAGAAATAAATAATTAAATATGAGAATATTGACGCAATTGCAACAATGCAGGAGAAATAAAAATGATTTTTTATATAAACACTATATTAAATAGTCTTAGTAGATAATAATGAAACCATCAAATTAACAAGTAATGAACTTTGCTCAGTACATTGGCTGGAAACAAAGACTTAGAATGGACATTGTGAAAATAATTACAGATTAATAGGTAAATGAAGTAATGTATAAACAAATGAAGAAAACAAAATTGAAAAAATATGTAAGCCAATCAAAACAAAATATTAATATATGTAAACTACTTATAATTCTTTGTAGAGTAATATAAGGGTCTTTGAAATCAGATTAAATTATTTTCAACATCAGAACATAAAGAAAAATAACTGTATTAAAATGAAAAGGTAATTCCGGGTAATAAATAAACTAACTCAGAAAGGTAAAGGTTTATGGATTTATCGCACCAGGAATTTACCGATGGGACGTCAGGTACATAATCCTCTTACAGGGACAGCGCCATGTTGTTCCGATGGTTGATAGGTTTATTGGGTTCATCTCAACTGTGTACCGATAGAAATGTCTTGGGTAGATTCTTTTGGGTAGGACAAAGACTTGAGGATGATGGTTTATGAGGGTTTAGCCCTAAACCAATAATAAGGTACAATAAACCTGTACTTTGCCAGCTCCATCTATTATTTACTGCCTGGAACTACCACCAAGCCTTCCATTTTTCCATTATCACAATATACATATTCCAACGCGAATAAACCGACTAGATATTTTCAGAAATTTTTTATTAACTTTATTCAAATGTGAGATTATAGCTCAGATAGTGCCACAATTTTCTTACGTCTTAGAATGTTATTGGACGACGTTATGCAGGAACCAACTATCCACAAAACGCCCCAAAAAAAAAACATACAACTAAGTACAACATTCGAATAAAATAATAATAATAATGTCTTTATTGAACAATATAATAAATTTATATGTAAACAGTATATTACTAGTACCATAAAAACTACTTTTGGCATTTGCTATCAGAGCAGTATTTGAGAGGAGTTTGAAATTTATGGCTTAACTTTTTAAGTATATGTTATTAATAAATAGAGACAGATTAAATACAATCTGAATCATTACGAACAAAATTAACATATTTTTTGTTAGATTAATTAAAAAAAAAAGCGTACCATGAAAATAAACATAAAATTGAAAAATAACATTTTACTTATTAACACATTTTATTTATTTTTTTGTTAAATAAATACTTAACTATAATTAAATTCTTGGACTAAAATTTAACGGTACTTCCATGCTACCTGACAATACTTGCCAGCATTTTCCATTTAAAATATTCAATGCATATGCTTCATTAAGGGACGGATTTTCTCAGAAATTTTACTCTGTATTCCATCAAGATAGGACACGCCGCTATATCTTCTCTCTCGGATCTATTACGTAATGAGCAAATTCCCATACCTGTGCCATACCTCTTGTAGTTCAAATTTAGAAGTTCCTCTGATTTTCATAATCCAAAAAATATCTTTAAATTGTATTGAAGATTACTGACTGCTTAAAACATTGACGGATTGCTCCACATTCAAAAACTTTATTATAAGATTTTAGCAAACCTTCTAAAAATATTTCTGCCGCATTCTTATAAAATTCATACGGTATGCGGTCAGTTCCCGGTGCTTTGTCACACCCAGGAGAACATCTATGATTTCAGAGACCAACAAAGGTTTACTTAGTCTGATTTTTTGTGTAGGTATTATGGACCTATAATAGTGCAAAACTAGAGTTATAACCGCCAATGAGGGTTGGGAGCCGAGAAAAAAGGTTTTTTGAAATAATAGCAACTCTTAATGCTCAAATACGACCAATCGACGTGGTGAACTTCAACCACTTAATCTGTACAATGGTAACAGGTTGAAAATTACTGCTATGTGTATAAATATCATTGAAGATATAGTGCTCCATTGCATAGGTCAATACAAGATTTTTATCGATAAACAAATAAAACTAAAATTATTAGTTAAAATAAAATAAAATTCTAAGTTCTTGAGAGCGGGCGCAGCCGAGACGTGGGATGCTAGTGAAACATAAAACACATTCTCAATATAAAGAATTCACAAGTAATTTAATCTAATACTGGATTATACACTAAAGGAAAGTTTACTCGTTTTATGAAATAATAACATAAGGGATACAAATAAAAACAAAATAAATTAATTTAGATATCTTTATTTAAATGATTGAACTAACATTTATTTGTCAAAGACTTGCTCATCATCAGCTTTAAAGGATCAATTGTTCTATTACAGACTTTTGAAACAAGGGCATCTGATCAGAAAGTTCAAAGAGATGATCGACTTTTGAAACAAGGGCATCTGATCAGAAAGTTTGAGATGTCGTTGTTTACAAATAGCTTGTAGGGATTTTTCAACAGCAGCCCTGTCGATCTTACTATTCAAGTGTGGAAGTATCATTTTCTCGAATATATTATCGACGTCTGTTCCATCATACTCAGCCCTAGATGAAGAGAAATCTACTTTGGCCAACTTCTCATAATTCAGGTGGTCCAAGGTGACATAACAATGATCACCATCATGGACAGTAAAAGCCAGGCGAACGGAATTGTCTCGAATCCTAAAGGCAGCTGACATCTCGGCGTTGACGATCTTCACGCTTTTGAAAGATAGTTGTAAAAAGCCAAGGCCGTAATGGAAATCGATAGAGGAATTTCTACCTTTAATCTCTAATGTGCAATCACCTGTTCTCTTCAAAGAGTCTAATCCAAGCACTTCAGAGCCGGATAATGATATCTAAAAAAAAAAAAAAAAAAAAAAAAAATCCATATAACTTTGCATACATATCCCTTCTAGTTAAATTAGATAAATTTATATTTCATAGGATTATTCTATCTTGCATAAGATTTAAGAATTATAACCGAGGGAAATTAAAAATTAGAACAGTTATCAGCAGAGCTCATAGTCTTTTATAATATCATTTTTCTTTATTTTATTTCATTTATGAGGGTAATTTATAGTTTGAAATAGTATTTATAAATACTTACGTGCACCCCTAATTGACCATCAGGTATTCCAGCAGAAGTAAACCTGTGTACACGGAGGAATTCATTGGTTTTCGCTAAGCCAGTATCAGTAATATTGTTTAAGTCGATTACTTTAGAGTTGACCGCAGCCACGGCCAGGACCAAGACAAGGTAAGAGAGCTGCATGGTTGCTGCTGCAGGAGAGGGATGGAGTTCTCTTACATCGCCTCGCTACTTATACCAGCCTTATCACCTTATCAGTGTTCATGATTTCCTAATATTTGCTCAGGCAGGTTCTAATGAACTGATACTATTTCACTTACAGAATAATCAGTACCAGTTTAACTCCCAAACGCCTCAAGGAAAATCGAAACAGAATTTAGCATTCACTGATCTAATCTCTTCTAAAATGAGGATTATTCTATTATAGTATCTTATTTGGAAACTTTCTTTCACTAACATTATATTGGTTGATATATTTACTTTCGTTTATTTCCAGGGTATACACGATATATATCAAATCAACACAGTGTATAAACCTACCCAACTCAGAGTTTGAATAAATTCATTTTAATGGTTGTCCTTATAAAGATTAAAAAAATGTAATTTTATATAAAATATCTCAAGTAGTTTCAATAGGGTATAGAATCCCATAATCTGCGGAAAAATATTATATTACTATAGAATTTCTCCTAATTGAGCCAGATAGATGGGACTGGTATCATTCGAATCAGTTTTAAATTTTCTTATTATGAATTGCTTTGTTTCCACAATAGTTACTCATTGGCTGAAACGGTTATTGAGAAATTTGATGGAGCAGCTGATTGTTATTTATGATTATAAAATATATAATGCATAAAGTATAAGTTTTTATAACTTACTAGTTATAATAACTATCTTCTAGTTGACAAAAATTAATAAATAAAGATTATTTTGTAAATAACTAAATTGATGTTTTAGAGGCAACCCTCTTAGGTACATAATTAATAATGGTTATAATTACCATAATAAAAAAAAAATTAAAACACCCTTCTTTAAATTTATTTGTAATCATGTATTTTTCATTTTTTATTTAAAACATTAAGGTCTCCGAACTCGTAAGATAAATCATAACAACTTATTTTTTTCACAACTTTAGTCAGCAGAAGTATGAAGGATAAAATTGAAAAAACAAAATGCCAATTTTTTTCCTTAGAAAGTTTATTAAAAATGTAAAAAATAAATAATAATAAAAATAACTCACTATTTTCATAGTTTTTGTAATAAAGCTGTAAACACAGTAATATTCTTGTTTACAACAAAAATTTATCCGGGGCACTGTTTCGTCGCAAATCGTGAAAAATAATTTTAAGAAAATAAGCAGTCTAAAACTGGTATTGCAAAAATAAAATAAACTTTGAACACTCAACTTAATTTCATATTTTTGCTCAAAGTTTATTTTATTTTTGTAATACCAGTTTTAGACTGCTTAGTTTCTTAAACTGATTTTTCGCGATTTGTGGCGAAATAGTTGCCCCGTATAAAAAAATTCGCCGGTATAAAATCGATTCTTTTAAGAAAATAAGCATGCCACCCTTACTTATCAGGAATTGGTTGATCATTCTTTCTAATTTTCACACGTTCAGTAATCTAAGTAGGAGATCAAGTTAAACAAAGTAGCACAGCAACATTAATATTAATAATCAAACTGGGTTTACAAAGTACTTATTTATTCCGGTCATGGAGTTACTAGAACGTTTCCAACTTAAAGAGGAATATTTTATAATACCAGCAAGACAGCTCTAAGAGGAGGTATAGGTTATCAAATCAAAACAAAACTTTTACAAATCATTATTTATGATTTATTAAAGGTAATTAATACATTATTACTAAATTACATTTCTATATTATATGATTTCATGAACGAAACATGTTATTACAATTATAAAAAGGACGCTATCAAAGCAACGTTTAAAAAATAGTTATAAATTACAAACAAATATACATTATTCTTCTTCCATGTGATCCCTCAAAAGAAGGGATATCTCGCGATGCCCACTGTGCATTGCATAATCGAAGGGAGTGAATCCAAAGACACACATCCTATTAGCATTTGCTCCAGCATTCAATAGCATCCGGACCGCTGCGTAGTTCCCCAGATCTGCGGCCCAGTGGAGTGCTGTTCTATCGGTTACAGTTATCGCCTCCATGTCCACCCCAAGGTTCAGCAATCTGAATATGGCCCGGTCTCCTCTGCACCTTTTCACTTCATTGTGCAAAACAGTTACATCAGATAGCTCTGGACAGTCTTCCAGCAATAGGTCAGCTCTACCACGTAGGAATGCTATTCGTATCACCTCGTTGTCATTATTCGAAGGTAAGTTCTCAAGGAAATTCGTATCCAGCGTTCGACGCAGTGCGATTCGTAATATAGTGATCTTTGCTGTCCTCTGAAATGAAATATATAATAGTTAGTACAAAACGGCTTTCAGATTTATTTGTGATAAATAATAATGCAATATAGATTACCATCGCTCTTAGTAGACGCAGCCTTCTTTTTTCAATACGATTTCTATGAGGCCTATTGGGTAGTCTGGGAACCTCAACCATTCTGTGTTTTCACTAAATAAGAGAATAATACTAATAATGAATAATATACATTATAGCATATTAACATAGAAAAAAGTCAGAGAGAGCAGTTGAATTATGAACCTTTAATATAACTACATAACAAAAAAAAAAAAAAAAATGATTATATGTATACTAAAATATTCACAAACCTGAAATCAACTGCTATAAGGTAGGTGCTGTGGAAGTAAAGTCTGACCATCAACTGTATTTGAAAGCGACTACAGTATCCTCAACATGAAACCCTAATTTTATACTACAGGTAGTGGAAAAGTGGGGATAGTTTTCTGTCAGAAATTATTTTTCAAGAGGGTTACAATGGATTTCATACAGTTATTCTGACTACTATATCAATTCTTTATATTGTTTTGTTGATTTTATTTTAGGATGTTATATTATTTTATTTTGTTCCCATGAAGTGTTAGTTAGTTACTACCAAATGTATATTTTTCCTTTTCAATAACAGTAGAATATCCAATTAATGTTTAATTTTCCTATTTAATAACCATTGCGTATGATTCACACACAATTAAAATTATCCTCATAAGGAAAACTGCCAAGATATTCAAAATATCACAGAAATATATGTATATATATTTGTTTTTATATTCGGAAGCTTTTTTTGAGAGAGAGAACTCTATACTACTAGTTTGCATATTTTTTAAGATTCATTAATTTTCAAGTGAATCCCTGAACTGTTAACGTAGAGAATCCTTTGACCTCAGGATATTAAGAGGACGTTATCTACCAGAAAATAAACTCAGCTGACCGTTTAATGAGTTATTATTTATTCATGATTGGACAGGAGAACCTGTCCAATTAAAAACTGCTAGAAGACGAGTATTATAAGATTTGAATTTATTCGAAAAACGTATTTTATTCATTATATTATTATTTCATAAAACTAATATATTATTTTAACAACAATAAAAGAAGAAATATTTTAGAATCAATTTTTATAACTAAAAATATAGACAAAGCAGTACATTTTAAAACTATTACTATTGATGAATAAACCATACATTTGATCAAGCTTTGTACTTATATGTTAGTTCAGTTTTCAGTATGGACAAGTAGGCACCACATTATGATGTGTTCTTTTAAGAAATGATTCGAATATTTTATCAATAAGGTAATTTTAATATTTTAATTACTGTAAACATGATAATAAATTTTGCAAGTTCAGAAAATAAGATGTGAAATAAGAATATGATGCGCACTGGTTTATTAGCGATCTTTATTTTTTTTTTACAGAAGACATAATCGTAAGGCTGATCAACAATCATTAATTCTATATATTGTGTGTATTTTATCTTTGGATGTTAGATAATTTGTTTTGTTCTCACGATGGGACTTCTGTTAGTGAGTTGCTACCAAATGTATCTTTTTCATTTTTATGAAACAGTAGAATATCCAATGATGTTAAATGTTCCTATTAAATAATCATATCCATGTCATATGAATAATTTTATAGTTTGTTTGTTATGTTTTTTACATCACAAATATTTAATTTTTATTTCAGAAAATAATTATTACCGTGATTTAGTTTTATTATTATTAGGAAGGATTGTTAAAATTATCAGGACAATAATTGAAGAAATTACGCTAAAGAGACGATAAAATTAATGGTTCTTATGAAATAGTAATATATCATGTCATTCCCACACAATTACAATAATCTGCATAAATAAAACTGTGAAGAATTTCAGAAAATCATAGACATGTGTTTTTTTTTCATATTTGGAAGCTGTTGTTTTGAGAGAGAAATTGGAATTACTAGTTTGCATATTTTTTTCCGTCCGTTGGGTATCATTAACTTATAAGAAAATCCCTGGACTGATTAATTAGAGAATCCTTTAACCACAGGATATTGAGAGGGCTTGGAGCTGTGTGATGTTGATGAAAGACGAGATAGACTTTATAGTTCAACACAATATATATCATCCGAAACGATCTATAAATTTAAATACCATTTAAAGCAACTAATATATTTAGTGTAATATAATGTGATCAGTTAATTAAAATAATTATATATTTTCTAAAGATATTATTTAATATTTATCTTATTTTATATAAAATACTTGCCATCCCCAGTCGCGGCTTCGCCCGCTCTTATAAGTAAAGAATTTAGATTTATTAGGTTTAACTAATAACTGAAGTTTTTTTTTGTTGTTTTTTTAACGATAAAAATCTTGTACATAAATTATGCAGTTGAGAATTATTTTCTCATAATATTTCTAGATATTTTCATGTAATGCTGTAATATTGAACCCGGTACTATTGCAATGATTGGGTGGTTGAAATCTAGTTAAAAGCATGATTGGAAATTCAATTATTCATAATTAGCAAAAACTAAGGTTCGGCCATTTCAAACACAATATAAAAAATTAAAAAATCGATCTTTTGATAAGGCAATAATTTTTAGTGCGGCAGAAATAATTTTATCGATTTCATCTTGTTGGATTTTAATTTCTATATATAAAAGTTAATGACAGTGTGGCAACCCTCTGTCACTTAACACTGTTAATTTAAATTATTAGGAAACTATATTATTTTTAACCTTCCTAGAACTATGAAGCTAAAGTAGTTAAAATTTGGTACAGGTGGTTTTAATAGTTTTACAATTGCAAACCCTGTTTAACCCCTACAAGTTTAAACACAAGTTTGTATACCAGTAAGATAATCCCTCTTTTATTGCCCTAGTATTAAAATTACCCTAATTTATGTAGCCCCGCTAAACCCCTTCCCTCAAGCCTCCATTGATACACAGGTGAGATGAACCTAATATACCTACCAACCATCGGAACAACATGGCACTGTCCCTGTAAGAGGATTATGTACCTGCCGTCCCATCGGTAAATCCCCAGTGTTATAAATCCATAAACCTGTATTTGAGTTTCTTTGTTTATTACCCTGAATTGCCTTTTCATTTGAATACAGTTATCTTATCAGTTGTTCTGATGTTTAACACAGTTCGATCTGTTTTCAACCACCCTTGAAGAATTATAGTCTAGTTTACATATATTAATATATAGTTGTTATTGGCTTACACACACACACACACACACACACACACACACACACACACACACACACACACACACACACACACACACACACACACACACACACACACACACACACACACACATACATACATATATATATATATATATATATATATATATATATATATATATATATATATATATATATATATATATATGTCATTATAATAGCTAAAATGATGGAGAAAATAAAATATCTTTGTTATGAAGTAATCTTTTTAATCCACTTTATTCATGATTGGGCAGAAAGACCTACGTCTTAGAGGAGATTAATTTTAGAGTGAATATAAAGATCAGAAAATGGAACCAACTTTTTATGAAATGAAGTTAAATTTGATTAAAATTATGTTAAATTAAATTTCATGTTCATAAAATAATTTAAAATAACTGCACTAGCGTTGTCAATATTATTTAAGAATAAAATAATATGTTTCAAATTAGTTGTCTAGTGTTTAACCAACATCAAGCTGTCCCCTTATTATCCTGTGGTCAAAGGATTCACAAAAATTAGAGAAACCTGATGGATGGAAAAAAAATATGCAAACTAGTTCATATTTTTCATTGAAAATGTTTCTTGGCATATCAAAATATAACAACTCTTCACAGTTTTACTTAAGATGAATATTAAAATTGTGCAGAATGTATATTATTATTTCTATTTTAAAAGAATCATCATCTCTTTAGCGTAATTTCTTCTCAGAGTCATATATACAAAATTAAGAACTAATGAAGTAGTAAAAAAAAAATAGTGTAAAATAGATTATAACACTCTTGAAAAATTGGTTCCGAAAAGCAAACTACCCCCACTTCTTTTATTACCTGCAGTATAAAAATAGGGTTCCATGTTGAGCATAAGTAGTCGCTTTCAAATTCAGTTGTTGATCAGACATTAGATCCAAGGACCTACTTCACAGCAGCAGATTTAAGGTTTGTCCATATTTTACAATTCATATAATCATTTTATTATTTAGTTATATTAAAGATTCTTAATTCAGCTCATCTCTTTTAATATTTCTCTTCTTTTTTTTTTTTTTATTTCGAAATGTCATAATGTACATTATTTCTAATTTGTATTATTGTATTATTTAGTTGAAATTCAGAATGGTCGAGATTCCCAGGGTACCCTATAGACCTAATAGAAGTCGTATGAAAAAAAAGAAGGCTTCGGTTACAAAGAGCCATGGTAAATTCTTGCTATAAATCATTATCATTTACCAAATTTCAATCTGAAGATTGGTTTGTACTAACTATTATGTTCCATTTCAGAGATCGGCTTGGATCGCTAGATTCAGAATGGAACTGCATCGCATACTGGTTTCGAAATTGTATGAGTGCTTACCTCCAGATAACGGTAACGAACTGATACGAAGAGCAGTCCTACGTGGTAGAGTTGACCTGTTGCTGGCAGACTGTCCAGAGCTATCAGACGTAACTTTGTTACACAATGAAGTGAAAAGTTGCAGAGGAGACCGGGCCATATTCAGATTGCTGAACCTTGGGGTGGACATGGAGGCCAAAACGATAACCGGAAGGACACCACTCCACTGGGCCGCAGATCTGGGGAACTACGCAGCGGTCCGGATGCTATTGAATGCTGGAGCAAGTGCTAATAGGATGTGTAACTTTGGATTCACTCCCTTTGATTATGCAATGCACAGTGGGCATCGCGAGATATCCCTGCTTTTGGCGGATCACATGGAAGATGAATAGTGTACATTCGTTTGTAATTATTAACTAATTTTAGAAATGATCTTTTGATCGTATGCTTTTATAATTGTAAATATGTTTATTGTTCTTGAAATTATACCATATAGAAATATAGCACTGTAATTAATTGTATAATGAATAATGCTTAAATTACCTTTAATAAATCATAGATAATTATTTGTAAATTTTTGGTTTTTATTTGATATTCCACACCTCCTCTTTGAGCTGACATACTGGTATTACAAAATATTTCTCTTTAAATTGGAGAAGTGGCAGTCATTTCATAACTGGAAATATTTTATAGTTTATAAAGCCAGTTTAATTATTAATATTAATGTGGTTGATTTACTTAATTTTACTTGATCACCACTTAGTATTTAGTTGACATATAAAAATGATCGATCAATAACTGATAAGTAAGGGTGACATCTTGGTATTATAAAATATTTTGGTTTAAATTTATATGTTGTGTTTTAGCCAAAATAAACAACTGTAACAGCTATTTTACTGTAGATAAGGTAATAATTTTATTTATGAAAGAAAATTCTTGTACAAATTTGAGTCTGGTGCTTTCTTTTTAACTCCACAAATGAACTAGTAAGTTTATTCAAACTTGTATAGATACATATAAAAATTTTAAATACTGTTTTTTATATGTTTCGATGATGTACTGATATAATTATGAATAATGTTTATTTTATGAACATCAGTGAGATATAAAATAATTTCAAAATTGAAAATGTCATGGGTTTCTGAGATCAAGGCATCCAAGTCGGTTTTCCTAGGCTCAGTGAATTTAGAGCAGTGCAGTAGAAGGTAGCTCATGCAGTCCTCCACAAAATGCTCATAGAATGTAGAAATGTTGTTTCCTTCAAGTGAAATTGTCGCGTTCTTCAGATACAGTTTGGTGACTACCTGGCTGGAAACACTTAATTTACTGACAATTCTCACTTTATGGAAACCATCATTAAATGATAAATATTTTTCCTGTTCTCCAATGTTAAAACTGCTAATATGTCTTTAGATTGGGTTCGCGGCTGAATTTAAAGCCCTGTTAATATCTATGGACAATAGGTGAAATATTATTTTTGCAAAATATCATCTTTTCTTCCTACAAAAACGATGACGAGTTTCTACGCTAAACCAAAGTAGAGTAAACTACCGTTTTAAGAAAAAAAGTAAGATTAAAAAATATGAAAAATTCTATCTCGTTCTTCTTTTTTTAATCAAATGATAAAAGTCTAAAAATCAAGGGCATTTGAACATAAGTGTTGCAGTAAAAACAAGATGGACGGCGGTTGTAGGGCGTGGCCGCTTTATGGGAATTGAAAATGAAGGCGTTGGATTTCATAAATATTAAATTTAACTAATTAAAAACCAAAGCATTGTAGTTCTCTTCTTTTTTTCTTTTCTTTTGTCATGTCTGTTAAAAGAAGTTCTAAATTGCCATAAAATCAATTATTAATATTAACAATATTTAAATAATACTATTTATTAATGCTAATTTTTCAGAAGAAAGTAAGATTTAAAAAACAAAAAAAAAAAAAAACATTCTATCTCCTCAACAGATTGAGATAGAAAACTTTTCTCTGCCTCTTTTCTCATTCTACTCCGTTTAGCATGCAAACATGCTTATTTTTTTTACTACTCACTACATATTAATCAACTATTTGCAATCTCCTTACCGACTCCTATGATAAAAAGTATTTAGAAAACATCTTCTTTTCCCTTCACCTCTTCATTGTTCCATTTAACCCCACCCATCACTCCCGTGGGTCCGTCACCTGGTTGAACTTGCATGTCATAGACTCCCCAACAAAACTCTTTTCCTCATGTCAGCAACCTGTTACGTTTCTGTCCCCTCACGACCTAATACAAATTTCTTACGATATTCCAACCCCATCGTTCCTCCCTAAAACAAATACTTTCCGCAACATATAATCCCTCACACGAGATAAGATTTTACCTGACCTCGAAATCCTAGACTGGAATCCTATCTACTCATGTTCACACATGACTTCCAAGAAGCCTTCTCTACTCAATCCGCTCTCACCAAAATCATCAGTGACGCCCTGGCAGCAATGGATAAAAAAGAATTAACCATCCTCATACTCCTTGACTTTTTCACAGCCTTCGATTTCTTAGACCACACCATCCCCTTTTCCAAATTAAAATCTCTACACTTCTCAAATAGTGCTCTCATGAGGTTTCATTCATTCATTTCCCACCGTTCCCAATCAGTTACCATTCCCAACTAAGGTTCATCCTCTTTCCTCACTTTGCGATCAGGCGTAGCTCAAGGATCTAGTATCTCTCCTCTCCTGTTTAATTCCTTTATAAATGATCTTCCTAACTCTATTCATAATTGTTCCTACCACCTCTACGCCGATGATTCTCAAATTTATCTTTCCTTCCCTCTAGCCGAATTATCAACTGCATTTTCCAAAATTCAGCAAGACCTGGATGAAATCTGTGCCTGGGCATTCCTGAATAAATTGACTTTAAATGCAGCTAAAACTCAAGCAATTGCAATTGGATCCCATTCCCTCCTTCGATCGAATACCAACTTCCCTACTTTATTCCTAAATGGTCAACCTATAGCTGTCCTCTCCTCTGTTAAAAACATAGGTTTAACAATCGATGAAACCCTTTCCTGGAACCCCACATTGCTCAAATCACCCGACGATCGATTGGCATCCTAAAATTATTCCACCGTTCCCGACACCTACTTCCTCTATCCACACGTAAACTCTTCGTATCCTCCCTCATATTCCCCCAATTTGACTATGGTTGTGTGATTTATGGTGGGCTCTCGATAATTCTTGAAAATAGATTAAAGCGTATCATGAACTGGTTCATAAGATTTGTTTTTGGAACCTCGGGACGCTCCCATGTGTCCCATCTTTACACCGAGTTAAACTGGCTTTCCCCTTCCTTCCTTGGTACATTCCTCTTCCAAGTTATTAACACACATCACCCTCCGTATATTCACAATATCCTACATTTCAAGTCCTCAATCCGATCATTGCATACAAGGTCCCGTCTCTAGAATCTCTACACCCCAGCCTACAGAGCTACTGCTTTCCAACGTTCCTTTCTTGACCGCTCCACTATTCTTTGGAATTCTCTTCCTTCTTCTATTCGTAATGCATCCTCTCTCGGAACTTTTAAAACACTCCTCTTCTACCACTTTTCCTCCCTCCAGTCGGATGCTATCTAATTATATAGAAGCTTTAATAAATTCACCCAAGCATATCATATATAAAAGTTTAGCCTGTTTAAAAAATCCTTATATGATAATGTTTTCTCTACCATTAAAATAATTTTCATTTTTATTTTTCATCATCATTTTTTTCTTCTTCATCCTTTACTCGATTTAATATCAGAAAAATATTATTTAGTCAATATCTTATATAATATTTTATTTTTTTATTTTTCATTTTATTACTTATTTCATTGTATAATTGTATTTGCTTTTAATGATGTTAATTTGATATCTAATTTATAATCTCTAGGCCAGATATAACTTATGGTCTGTTATGTAACTATTATTCTTAAGGGACTTTATCCCAGAATAAATTTTTTTTTCTATTCTATCTTATTTTCTTCTAATTCAGGATATTAACTAATATGCATTAAAATGATTGTATGATGTACATGTGAACTTGAATGTTAATCCGATAAGTTCAGTAGATTGACTATTGTAAACTATTGCTGAATGTTGCTACCAAAGTAGTGGCTGATTTTCAAACTTCACTGGGATCTACTTTTTTTAATTTAATTAAATATAAGTAATTTGCTAAACCTTTTTAGAACTATGAAGATGATATGTTTAAAATTTAGTACCAATTGGTTCCATAGTTCTCTTGGTTAGTGGTCACAAACGGAAAATGGCTTGTCCTTTTATATAACAGTATATATATGCAGGTTTGCTACAATGTGATAACATCACTGTTACAATCATCAATGTGTGTGATACTTTTAATAAAAAGACGTGTGTTTGATAGAATGCTAAAAGGTTTGGTTAGTTCAATGTTTAAAGTGTTTAATGTTATTTGTATACTAGTTTGAAAGGACGTGTAATTGAATTCGTTTCTACACACAAACAATAAAATCACGTTGAAACAATTTTACAAATTAAATTATAAAATTTCAACTAGCAAGAAATTGACATAAATTGTGTGGTTATCTTAACTGAGAAGAAATTCTAGATCGAATGCACATTCATTGATAACAATACTTGGTATTTGGTGCCAGAGAAATTTAATGAGATAGGTAACCACATTTCTCTATGAAATAAAACAATAATAAAAAATGCAATGTGTGGTAATGAGAATCAAAAAGGTTATAGAAGAGTTGCTGTAAAAATCTATGGGAAAAAAAAATATATATATATATATATATATATATATATATATATATATATATATATATATAAACACACACATATACATGAATAGAAATAATTCGACACTTGCGTGTAAATATATTTCTTAGATTAAGACAGGAGGAGTAATAGAGAAGAGACGAATGCTTTTTATCGTTATTTCGATGTGTTGATTTTTTCAAGAAGGGGATAGTCGAGTCAAATGGTTTTGAAATAAGGCTTGAAGTGGAAAATTTATAAGTAATTGTTTTTTAAGGCTTACTTAATATTTTTTAGGGTGCTCAACACGAATCCAGCTTCAGATTGTATTGCACTGTACAGAGTTAGTTTCAAACATAGCCTAAGTCCTAACATCGCTGACCTGATATCACTCATTGCCTATAATTCTGCTGAACTTTACTACTGAAGCTCTATTCCACAAATTCTCAAATCATTCAGGGCAGAATAGATATCATACATGAAATAAAGGAGGACTGTCATTACAAGGCGACGTAGACTCGCCTAGAAATGTTTAGCTAACGTGAAGTAGGTTATGAAACATGGTAGTAAAGTAGTTGGAGTGCCGTACAGAGTAATTTAATGCCTATTAGTACCAGTTCTAATGTAAGTTAATATTGTTCTCTGCGTCCGTATATATTTTCTTTGTTAATAAATCTTGGTTATAACCACTGGGCGTAGCTAGTGTTATAACTGTTGTACGATATTTTGGATATATGAGGAGGTAATTTTCAAAACGGGTTTTTTGGAGTTTTTGGTATCACTAGATTTTTTTTTATAACAATAATGAGTATAAGCCATCAAGATAAAACTTTGCCCCATCCAAAATTAGTAAACAAAATCAGGGTTTTGAGCAAAGAGTGTTGTCGATAGCCTGTTTTTAGTTCAAAAGAAGCTTTCTCCACGAAGCCAATGGGAACGTTGCATTATTAACAATAATGGCAAAATTAACAATAATCGCTCATGCTGGTTCAAGGTTGTACTTTTTGACAATCCAAGTGTTAAAAATGTTGTGGAAGATGTTAAAGCTTGTGACTGTTAAGAAAATGAAAAATGTGAACGGCATATATCAAAACTAGTGATAGAAGAAAAACATAGATTGAAGGACACTAAAGACCCTCGAAGTTGAGTGTCCATAAGAATTTCAACCTAACCTAACTCAAAACTAGTGACGGTTAAGAAAATAAAAATATTACCCAAAAATTATAAGTGTCATTAACATACATCATCTATTATGTAATTATAATTTTTATTTTGTGTAATTTTGAGCAAACAGTGATTTCTATAAAATAAAACATAGCCACTTCAAGCAGTGTTGCCCTTTATTATTTCATCTAACCATACTTTGTCCACTGTGTTCCTTCAAAATGTGTTTTTCCATATTTAAAATTAAAAATGCTAATTTTAAGAGTAAAGAATATTTCTGATCCTTATTGTAATGTGTTTTTTTAGATGCTATAAGTTTAATTAGAAGTTTGTTTGTTTCTGAAGGGTAATTACATCTCATAATATACGTTTTTTGTTATTTCAGATTGTGATTACTGTACTTCAAATTGTGATACTTCAAAACACGTTTTGAAAGTTACCTCTTTATATTTCAAGAAAAAAAATTAATGAACTATTTTTAGTTTATAAGTCTATATATACGCCGAGTCGCATCAGGAGCAAGACATCGTCAACGCCGAGGCCGCCCATCTCTTGTACTTCTATGCACTGGTGAGGAGGCTAAAGAAAAGGATGACCATTATCTAATATAGGGTGTTGTGTTTCATGTTCAAAGCTATTGACATTTAAAGATCTTTAATTTTGAAAAATAAAACTATATTGTACGTATACATGATTTTATAGTGTATTTTTAATATTATTATTTGAAAAAAATTGCTAATAACCACTTAAAAAGGTTGATTGTGATATAAATAAATAAAAAATAAAAAAACAACTGTGTATATATATATATATATATATAATGTTTATCATGGATTATATATATATAAAATTGGAAAAAAAATGCTTTCCCTTAAAAACAGTATATTTGTTCTAGTTATTATAAAACCAATATTTACATTCATTACAGGATTATAATTTTCAGTCTCGCTTCAATTACAATTATTTACATTTACAAGGAACTTTATTGGTAAACATTAGTTGTCTAGTAATCTGATATAACTAAATACATCAAAGGAGGTAATCCAATAGAAGTTCGGCAATATCATCAAGGCCGTTCTTTCTGGCATAGGCAAGAGGGTACTCCCCTTCGGCAGAGGCAGCAGAAGGACTTGCTCCAGCTTCCAGCAGAACCCGTATCATCTCGTAGAGTCCCCGCTGCGTGGCCAAGTGGAGCGGTGTCAAGCCCTCGTCGTTCCTGGCTTCGGTGTCTGCCCCGTAGGCTATTAGCACGCATATCGTTTCGCTGTTTCCAGAAATCACGGCTTCATGCAGAGGTGTCCAGCCATAGATACCAATGGTGTTAGGATCTTTACCCGCAGAAAGAAGCGCTTTTACGACATCGTTTCTTCCATCTCGTGCTGCAGTGAGTATTAGGTGTTCGTTGCCTACGTCATTCTCAGGGACCGCTAGCAACTCCCGGAGGTACTGCCTTATCGTAGTAGAATTAGTAATTCTTGATCTCTGGAAATAAAAAACGATATACTTACGAAATAATAAAAAGGCCAGTAGGTAGTAAATATGAAAAAATAACTTTTATAGAAAACATACCCTGGAAATAAGATCCCTTCTACGCCTCTTTATGAGCTTGAGAATTCTGGAGAGGGTGTATGATTTTGAAGAATCTGGATATACCCTTCTGGGAGCCTGAGATTAAACAAGACAGTATATTAGTAAATTATAAATAATCAACAGTAGGGGCCAAATAAATGTTTTTGCAAACTCGGTATAAAGAATTACCATGATCACAGGCTGTCTGACTGGGACTCTAGGTTCAGGAGAAGGGATGATGCTTAGAGGAACTGCTTCGTTGGTGTCCTTGCATAACAAAAATATAAGTTAGTACCATTTATTTATTTGATAACTATATATGCTACAATTGAATAAAAAAAAAAAATATTTTTATACTATTCGGATACTTACCATTTCATCAGGTTCTGGGACGATCCTTATAACATCGTCACTTGATGATGGCTGTTCATATTCCTTAAAAAATAATAAATGATTTTAATTTGTCGTTAATTTTAAATAGCCTGATTATAATAATTCATTCCAATCAAAACACTACATATTTCTGTAGCCTACCTCATTGTGGTAATGTACTGGATTATTTTGGATTTCAGGCGCCCGGGGTAGAGCATAGTTGATACGGAATTGATTCATTTCAAAAGTTTATCCTAAAGAAAAAAAATATATTATTCAAATTAATTCAAGAGCTTCTATTATTATGGTCCAAAGTTTTACACTTGAATAACATAGAAAAATGTACATCTGGTCATCACTTACTATCAAAAGTCACGAATATTGAAAAAATAAAGTAACTCTCGTTACATTATAATAAAAAGATATAAAAAAATGTGAATAGCCGAATAGTAACCAACCTGGAATACTGCTTCAGAAGATTGTCCAAGTGTCAGATCGGTTAGATAGTGACTACCAGGTTACAGGTCTGTAAGCTCGTTATCATAGTCCAGGTAGTGGACAGGAGAGAGGGGGTAGTTCCTCGTCCTGACCAATCACGAAAGGTTTTATCATACTAGGCATTACGTACGATAGATAGTTCATCAGTTATCCCAATGTAAATGAAACTTACTTTCAATTTATAAACATTATATGTTAAAATCTGTTTTATGCTGTAGCATATTTTTTGGAAATAAACTATGATATCATCGATATGCATACACAAATACACTCACACAACACACACACAATATATATATGAGTGTATGCAGGTTGTTCAGCATAAGAATGCAATAACTTCGTGAGGCAATTCTAGGCATCATTTGTAACAAAAAATGACACAAACTATCGCTCGATTCATATCCGTTTTATAGATTTTTTATTTTCTCTCAGTATTTCCCAAAATGCCGACGTTGCATCTCCCTGTTTTTTTGTAATTAATAAGTGATTTTGGCATCAATTTTAAAAATTGATCACTATTCATGGCATACCATTGGAAAGGTGTTTGTGTGTAGAAGTTTTTTATTAATAGTGCACGTTTGTAACATATGTAATATTTTTGAGAAAAATTCAGTCAGATTTTTGGAACGGAATTCGAAACTTGCTATGTTTGGATCCATATGCTATTTTGGATCAATAAGTTTATTTTAGGAAATTTTTTGTTGCATATTGAAAATCAGGTTTGCTAGTTTGGGAATATAGACAATTACCTCCCGAAGTTATTGTTTGCATCTTATGCTGAACACCCTGCATTCTTATGCTATATATATATATATATATATATATATATATATATATATATATATATATATATATATATATATATAATAGTTTGAAAACTTTTTTGTAATTTACATTGTAATATATGTTCATAATAATATCCGTTTAAAGATAAATTTAAAAAGAAAAAGTTAATCAATTTAAGCAAATATGAGCTTATAATATTTAAATATTTTCAAAAACAACTTGCATTTAAAGCGAAATTTAATACGTTCATTTATTTATATCTATTTGAACGATAATTTTTTTTGTATGGAATATAAATTATTTATTTTATAAATTATGATAAATTTTGAAATAAACGTGATGAATCTGATACGTGATTTTTATCTGAATAATAAGATATAGAAGTATTGAATATAAGTAAGATTGATAATACAATAGACACAATGCAAAAATTACCAAACACAAATGTTAATAAAACTTACAATAGTGTAAAATATATACTAAAGAATATAGATATAAATAGAATATAAAATATAGAAAACAAAACTTAATATAAAGAATAAAACAACACAAATAAGACTGCAATAGAACTAATAAAAAATATAACAATAATAAAACTGTACTATGTGATCATGCAAATAAATTAAAACACGAATTCGATTTTAAAAATACCACAATATTATGTCATGAAAAAAAACAACCACATAACAGTAAACAATTATGAAAATATTATACACAGATTAAAGATTTAATTTAATGAAATTAAATAATTTGTATTTAATATTTATATAAATGAATAAAAAATATAATAACATAAGAAATAAATAATTAAATATGAGAATATTGATGCAATTGCAACAATGCAGGAGAAATAAAAATGATTTTTTATATAAACACTATATTAAATATTCTTAGTAGATAATAATGAAACCATCAAATTAACAAGTAATGAACTTTGCTCAGTACATTGGCTGGTAACAAAGACCTACAATGGACATTGTGAAAATAATTACAGATTAATAGGTAAATGAAATATTGCATAAACAAATGAAGAAAAAAAAAAATGAAAAAATATGTAAGCCAATCAACACAAAATATTTACGTATAATTCTTTGTAGAGTAATAAAAGGGTCTTTGAAATCAGATTAAATTATTTTCAACATCAGAACATAAAGTAAGATAACTGTATTAAAATGAAAAGGTAATTCCGGGTAATAAATAAACTTACTCAAAAATGTACAGGTTTATGGATTTATTACACCGGGGATTTACCGATGGGACGTCAGGTACACATTCCTCTTACAGAGACAGCGCCATGTTGTTCAGATGGTTGATAGGTTTATTGGGTTCATCTCAACTGTGTACCGATGGACATCTCCATTCTTTCGGGTAGAACAAATACATGAGGATGGTGGTTTATTAGGGTTTAGTCCTAAACCAATAATAAGGTACAATAAACCTGTACTTTGCCAGCTCCATCTATTATTTACTGCCTGGAACTACCACCGAGTCTTCCTGTTTTCCATCATTATCATGACATACATATTCCAACATGAACAAACCGACTAGACATTTTCATACATTTTTTATTAACTTTATTCAAATGTGAGATTATAACTCAATTTCCTTATGTCGTAGATTGTTATTGGATGACGTTATGCAGGAAACAATCTAACCACAAAACGACAGAAAAAAACAAAACAAAACAATTAAGTACAAAATTCGAATAAAATTGGTAATAATAATAATAATAATAATAGTACCATAAAAACTACTTTTGGCATTTGCCATCAGAGGAGTCTTTAAGAGGAGTTTGAAATTTATGGCTTAACTTTTTATGTATATGATAATAAATTGAGACAGATTAAATACAATCTGAATCATTACAAACAAAATTTAAATGTTTTTTGTTAGATTAATAAAAAAAAGAGTACCATGAAAATAAACATAAAATTGAAAAATAACATTTTACTTATTAACATTTTTTACCTTAAAAAATAAATACTTAACTATAATTAAATTCTTGGACTAAACTTTAACGGTACTTCCATGCTACCTGACAATACTTGCCAGCATTTTCCATTTAAAATATTCAATCCCTATGCTTCATTAAGTAACGATTTTCCCAGAAATTTTACTCTGTTTTCCCTCAAGATAGGACACGCCGCTAGGATATGATATATATCTTCTCTCTCCGATCTATTACATAATGAGCAAAGCCTAATACCTGTGCCATACCTCTTGTAGTTCAAATTTAGAAGTTCCCCCCGGACACTATTTATATAACTATTGCTTGTAGAGTTATGATTTTAGTTTTTATATAAAACAGAGGAAGTGGATTTTGTAGGCTTCAAAACTTATCCTGGCTTGAAATTTAGTATTAATGCCTTTCTTATTTTTTCAAAAACGATTCCCCAATTTTTAAAATTTCCAATAGAAATAGTATCTTCCGCATTATATTTCTCCATCATTTCGTTAATATTCTGAAACCAAAAAGTATTTTTCTTATCTGTCTCTACAGCAAATAGCTTAGGGTAACGGTGATCGGGTAAATTAAAATTTTTTAGCAAATAATTATGATGCATATTTATAGAACGTATAAAGATTGGGAAGAAATTAGTTTCCAAATAGAAAACATAGTCTGGTGAGTTAAATGGAATTTAAACTTTTTTTTTTTTTTACAGAGAATTTCAATAATTTTTCGATTATATAATAATATTTACCTCGCTCTACCTGTGCAGCATATGACATAATGGTTCAACTGACAGAATGTAAGACCTGTAATTTTGATTGGAAATTGATATTATCGTTTTGCATAATAAAATAATGTCATGAAATTGTAAGGTAATAAGCTTCAGTTATTAGAACAACCCAGTAAACATGGATTACAAAACGGATTGGTCAGGCAAATTCTGAAGCATACAAATTTTTATTTTTCTATTTGGATGAAATTTCATATTTAAGGGTTCTTTTGAATGCTGGATTCGAATCCGATGTCGGTTCTTGTGAAAAAAATATATTGAACGTAATTCACTTGAAAAATTTTAGGTTTTACAATGTAAACTGTGATAGAAAATTTTTTTAGTCCCAGAATTCCATTTCAGCACCATCAAAACTCAGGAAACATATGTTTTTATTTTATTCTTCAAACCCAGAACACATCTCTAATCCGTTTTGTAATCCATGTTTACTGGGTTGTTCTAATAACTGAAGCTTATTACCTTACAATTTCATTTTCATAATATTCAACAAAATCCTGTCAGCAACGGAAGTAAGGCAGTTATTGCTATAATGTTTTTATGTCAACTATCACAATCATATTTTAACATGTTCAACTGCAAAATAAAATAAAAATTGTAAATACTTAACAATCAAATCTTATATGTGGTTCTGTCTGTATATTATGAAAATATTACTTTGTAATAAATTATTATTACAATAAATAACTAATAATTATTATTACTTTAATAATAATTACAGTATCAAATTATTTCTTCTAATTAGTATATATATATTTGTTTAATTGGTATCTAAATATGCATATATACATATACATATGTTTCTGTATTTTTTACTGAAGAATAAAATAAAAATTGGAAATACATATGTTTCCTGAGTTTTGAGGGTGCTGAAATGGAATTCTGGGACTAAAAAAATTTTCTATCACATTTTACAGTGTAAAACCTAAAATTTTTCAAGTGAAGTACGTTCAATATATTTTTTTTTCACAAGAACCGACATCGAATTCGAATTAAGCATTCAAAACAACCCTCAAATATGAAACTTCATCCAAATAGAGAAATAAAAATTTATAAGCTTCAAAATTTGCCTGACCAAATTTTATTTTATTTATTATTATTTTATTTTATTTAAATTTTAAAAAATAAGTAGGCAACTTTTATTTAAATTGATAAAAACATTAATTACGCTTAAACGGTTTAACGCATCAACTTTATTTTTTTACACAAATTATAGGATGGTAATACGCATGAAATGTATTTGGTTTCATCATCCTATCTGGTTTCAAACTCAAGTTAAAAATCAAAATGTTTTTCGGAATTTTTAATTTTTTTTAATAGGTTTTTGTTCATCGAATTTTACATTTATATACATCAAAAAAAAGCTAAGACTCTCCTCTTTCCAGCGATACCAACCAGTGAAATGCGTGACAAAGTAATGGCGATTTAAAGGTATGTAACCAATAATCGAATTAAAAATTTCATTTTCCTCGAAGAGGGTAAAAAAAAATGATATTTTTTGATTTTGTTGAATAAGCGTTTTTTAATGTTTTTGAGGGTACTGAATTAGAATCTGACGTCAGATTTTTCACAGATTTTTGTGTGAAAAAAATCTATAGAGGTAGTTTGCTTGAAAAACAAATCATTTTTTTAGAATTTAAATAACCTAAACCAAAATCTATGGAGCGACTGTATTTTTCCTTAAATCTGCAATCAAAACTAAAAATATTGGTGCAAGAAACATGTCGATATCATTTTTTAAACTCGAGATAAAAAATAAACTAGTTTAATGCTATTTTATTTTTTTTCTCGGCTCCTAGGGCCGAAGTAGCACAGCAACATTAATATTAATAATGAAACTGGGATTAAAAAGTACCCATTTCTTCTGGTCTCTGATCAAATGTAACTATTATCATTTCTTTCTGTATAATTTGTTATTCTTAAGAGACTTGGTCCCAGAATAAAATTATTTTTCTATTCTATTCTATTCTATTCTATTCCAGTCATGGAATTACTAGAACGTTTCCAACTTAAAGAGGAATAGTTTATAATACCAGCAAGTCAGCTCTAAGAGGAGGTGGAGGTTATCAAATCAAAACAAACCTCTAAATAATTATTTATGATTTATTAAAGGTAATTACTAAGCTTACGACTCAGTGGATAGAAAATCGTTACTGGAAATACAAAAAGAATACGGAGTAGATCAAAAGACTCGAAAACTAATAGAACTTACACTAACGGACACCGAATCCAAGGTAAGATTTAGAGGGATCAGCAGCAAACCTTTCCAAATAAAAACAGGACTTAGACAAGGAGACGGCCTCTCCCCAACATTGTTCACCGTTGTATTGGATAAAATAATGAAAGAACTATGGAAAGTTAATAATACGGGTGCGATTATAGGGACCAAGAACAACCATGTCAAAGTATGATGCCTTGCCTACGCAGACGATCTTGCCCTTTTAGCGGAAACGGAAGAAAAAGCGATTGAACAAATAAACATCCTGGCAGAAATTTTGAAAAAAACAGGTCTACAAATCTCCTAAGAAAAAACAGAATTAATGACTACCGACCCAGACTTAAAAAAAAAAATCAGTGGAAACCAAATACGGAACAATAAAAGTAACAAACAAATTTAAGTACCTAGGTGAGACTATATGTAGCAACGGTTCGGAAAAAGAAAGTATAAAGGAAAGAATAACTAAACTACAGAAGCTATCTTTTGCAACCTCTAACGTCTAGAACAAAAAATCCTGTGCACAAAAGCAAAAATAAGACACTACAACACAGTCGTTAAACCTGTGATTTTATACGGGACAGAAACCACTTGCATTCCTGGTATGGAAGAACTACTAAGGATTGAACGGAGAATTATGGGAAGGATCTATGGCCCCAAAAAGACTCAAGAAGGATACAGGCTTAGACCCAACCGGGAAATCTATAAAGTTACAAAGGACATAGAAACGGAAATCCGGGTCAGAAGACTGAAATTCTATAGACATATGATAAGAATGGTCCCGGAAAGACTAAATAAACAAATATTTCAGAAAATCCGTGGATATAAAAGCTCAGAAGGATATATAAAACAGATGAAAGAAGAAACGGAAAGATTAGGTATAACGGACCAGGACTGTCAGGACAGAGAAAGATATAGAAACGGACTTAAGGAATTGAAGGTTGTTGTGGGCAGGAAAAGTTCAAAAAAGGGAGTGGCGTGGACAGAAGAAAGAAAAAAAGACACGCAGAAATAATGAAAGAAAAATGGAAGGAAAGAAAAAACAAGAGAGGAGCCAAAACTTGATATTCGCGTGGTATCCATGGCCGTTTCGTGGAAGAAAAGGTAATTAATACATCATTACTAAATTACATTTCTATATTATATGATTTCAAGAACAAAACATGTTATACATTATTCTTCTTCCATGTGATCCCTCAAAAGAAGGGATATCTCGCGATGCCCACTGTGCATTGCATAATCGAAGGGAGTGAATCCAAAGACACACATCCTATTAGCATTTGCTCCAGCATTCAATAGCATCCGGACCGCTGCGTAGTTCCCCAGATCTGCGGCCCAGTGGAGTGCTGTTCTTTCGGTTATAGTTTTCGCCTCCATGTCCACCCCAAGGTTCAGCAATCTGATTATGGCCCGGTCTCCTCTGCACCTTTTCACTTCATCGTGAAAACAGTTACATCAGATAGCTCTGGACAGTCTTCCAGCAATAGGTCAGCTCTACCACGTAGGACTGCTATTCGTATCACCTCGTTGTCGTTATTCGAAGGTATGTTCTCAAGGAAATTCGTAACCAGTGTGCGACGCAGTGCGATTCGTAATATAGTGATCCTTGCTGTCCTCTGAAATGAAATATAATAGTTAGTTCAAAACGGCTTTCAGATTTATTTGTAATAAATAATAATGCAATATAGAAAAAAATTACCATCGCTCTTAGTAGACGAAGCCTTCTTTTTTCAATACGACTTCTATGAGGCTTATTGGGTAGTCTGGGAACCTCAACCATTCTGAGTTTGCTCTAAGTAAGAGAATAATACTAATAATGAATGATATACATTATAGCATATTAACATAAAAAAAGTCACAGAGAGCAGTTGAATTATGAACCTTTAATATAACTACATAACAAAAAAGTATCAGTAAATAACCATATCCATATCATATGAATAATTTTATTGTTTGTTTGTTATGTTTTTTTCATCACAAATATTTAATTTTTATTTCAGAAAATAAGTATTACCGTGATTCAGTTTCAGGCCCGGAACTAGGGAGGGGCATGGGGGGGGGGGCACGTGCCCCGGGCGGCAAATTTCAGGGGGCGGCAAAATTTGAGAAGTAGAAAAAAAATAATAAGTTATTAAAAACGTTCTTAAAATTATAATATCACAATCAATATCATTTAATTTAATTTTGATTTTTTGCATAATTTATAAGCCCTATTATATTGGATATCAAGTTTATTCTTAGGTCTTATAAGAATTAACTGATTAATATAAATTAGTAGCCTGAGCGCTTGTAAGCGCTAGTAGCGGGCTCGGGGGCGCGAAAACTGGTGCCTCCCTCTACCCCTTAAAATGACATTGGACTATCTGTTGTCAGTGTTAACAGTTGTGTAGTCTGCGTTTATTGTAAAAACAGTTGTTATATTTTATTTACATTTAGTTTTTGGTGTATAGTGTTTGTTATTAGTGTTACCGTTTATCAGTGTTTTGTACATTTTAAACTGCGTTTTTTAAATAAATTTCCGAATTATGGATGGCCGAAAACGATTCAGTAGAGCCGAGTATAGAAAACTTGCTAAAGAAAAAAAGGAGAAAAGAAAGCAACGTGCTGTCACAAACACCAAAATTAGAAGCTTTTTTTAAAACCCCTAATGTTAATGAAGAGGAAGGCACAACAGAAAAGTCAGGTAAGCAAATATTTATTCTTATTTAAGCCTTTTCAGTGCAAGCAAACATATTTAAGATCATTTGAATTCACTGTTTAATTTTTTTTTGACCAATAGTAATATTGAATACATCATTAGAAAAAAAAATTACTTTCATTTATTACAATTTGTTTTTTTGTTTTTTAACATCAATTAATGTTTCTGAATGATGGGGCCCCTCCAATCATTCCATCGAATTATTGTGTACTGTAGAACACTGTGCCCGGAAAAGGTTTAATAATTAAATTATAACACATAAGGGAAGAGAAGGAATTAATTGCGGCTTTATAGTGTAGGACTATATTCCTATTATATAAGTTCTAAATATTCCTACAACCCCGGGGACTGAGTCGGCGAGTTCACATGAAAACTTTTTAGAAAACGTTATTTTGAATGAAACCCAGTAATACGTTTTCACTCCTAATCCTTTTGATTCCTTTCGAACTTGGTCTGTAGAAGTGACAATGTTTTATATTTTATATACAGATTACATATGAATTTATTGTTTTCAAAATGAAAAAAAACGAGGTGGTTAAATAAAATACAAGACGATAACACTGGATGTGATTGCTCTAATTGAGTGACTTGACAAATGTGTTTTTTTTTTTTTGTTTTAAAATTGTATTTATTAACCCTTGCCCAAATTATTAGAAGTTACGTATGTAAAAAGAAAACTAAACAGCTATTTTTGTTGTCTCCGGTTAATCCGACTTTTGACTATTCATTCTCACCCCCCCCCCCCCCCCACGGTTGGATTAATGAAGTTCTACTGTAATGATTGAATTAAGTCAAGATATACAGCTTGATAAATGTATGTTTCCGTCGGATTCTTTTGGCGAATGCATTTAAGCAAAAAAAAAAAAAAAAAAAATGAAATAAGTTTACAATTGAAAGTTTTTTGTTTTTTTTATTATTTTTTTTATTAATGTTAAAATCTTATTAATAGAATTTTTTAAAAGAATCTTTTGTTATTAAAGATGTAACTGCAGTCCAAGAAGAAGCCAAGCAGCCTGACACCTTAAGCGAGAAAATTACCACTACTGGTACTAAACTAAAATTTGAATTTTAAAGTTAAACTTATTTTTAAAAGTTTTTAAATGCGTCTGTTTATATTTAAGATGAATATGAAGTTAAAAAGGAATGTCTGAGTCCTATTGAGGTCGCGAATGAAGATTATCTCGTCCAGGCCCTTCAACTGGTCTTCAAGAATCCGAGTTTTCTTTTGATTTTAGAGATCCTGGTTCATGGCCACAGAGTTTTTTTTTTTCCGATTCAGAAAGGAGTTTCATAACAAAAATGAGATTCGAAAATATTATTGAGCCAAATTTAAGTAATAGCAGCAGAGAAGGACGTCACTTAACCAAAGATTGGTTTTATAAAGAACTAAAAAATGGGTTAAAAATAAAGAGATCGTGGCTATGCTGTAGTGAAACTAATAAAGCACTATATTGTGTTCCCTGCAGGCTGTTTTCACAATTTGCGTCACATCAAGTGTCTTCCTTAGCTAAAGAAAAAGGATTTACTAATTGGAAAAAAATAGGTGAAAAATTGATGGAACATGAAAATTCAACCAACCACAAAATTTGCTTTTGTTCGTGGAAGGCTTTAGAATCTTGTTTACTAAAGGGAGGTATTGATGCAGAATTTCAAAAGCAGATCCATCAAGAAGAGTCTCACTGGAAGGCAGTGTTGCGCTGCATCGTTGATGCTATTCTATTCCTGGCAAAGCAAGGGAGTCCATTCCGAGGAACAAAAGAAGACTGTGATTTCAGCGACCCGTCCAGTGGAAAATTCTTAAACACAATTGAACTCATCTCGCATTACAGTGTCCCTCTTCAACAACATATTGAACGGCACAAGAAAGGGCAAATATCCTATTTTTCACATAAAATACAAGATGAGTTTCTTGAAATTATTGCCAATAACATAAGGCAAAAGATAGTGCAGGACATAATGGATGCGAAATATTTTTCTTTAATATTTGACTGCACTCCGGATATCAGCCACACCGAACAAATGACTCAAATAGTTCGCTACGTTAAAGCTAATACATCAGAGGTTGAAGAAAGTTTTATTGATTTTTTCCCCGTTAGTGACAAAACAGGTGAAGGTCTCAGCCAAGAGATCCTTAAGAAATTACTCAAAGATGGACTTAACATAAAGGACTGTAGAGGGCAATCCTACGACAACGGGGCAAATATGGCGGGGAAATATAAAGGTGTTCAGTCCAGATTACTTCTAGGAGAACGATTTTGCATATTTTGTCCCATGTGCTGCTCACTCCCTCAATTTAGTTGGTGCTAATGCGGCCAGTGCTACTATTCAGGCACAGACTTTTTTCGGAACTTTGAATAGTATGTATTCTTTCTTTGTGGCTTCAATTTCACGCTGGGAAATTCTCCGAAAATATGTGCCACTGACATTGAAACCTGAGAGCAAGACAAGATGGTCTGCAAGATTAGAAGCTGTCGAAGCTGTATATAAACATTACGGCAAAGTTTTGGAGGCTCTAGAGGATCTTAAAAACCATGATCTGTCAACGCCTCAAACTAAGAGTGAGGCCAGATCCCTTTTGAAAAATATAGGGAAACTTGAATTCATCATTTTGGCGATTTTTTGTCATGGTTGTTTGATAAAAGTCAATCATGTCAATGAGTTTTTGCAAAGAAAAGATATTACAGTAGATTTGGCTGCCCGGAACCTTCAAGGTCTTTTAAAGTTGTTGAAGTCCTGTAGAGAGTTTGCTCCATCTGAGGCCATTACTGAGGGTAAATTCTTAGCAAGTATGAATGATCTACCCTCTGAGTTTTCAGAAAAAGTACAAAGAAAAAAGAAAAAAATGCCGGATGAGCTGAGTGGTGATGAAGCTCCAACAAGTGCTCAGAATGTGTGTCAAGTAGCTATGTTAGAGGTTATTGATGGATGATTATGGAACTTAATGACAGGTTTAAGGCTTTAGACAATATAAACAGCAAGTTTGGATTTTTAAATGGAGTTCGAATTAGAGAATTACAAGTAAAAGATTTAAAAATTAAAGCAGAAGAATTGGCAAACATCTACACTGCGGATCTCAACAAGGAGGAATTTAAATTTGAAATGGAAAGTTTCAAACACCACCCTTTGTTAGTTGACGAGAAATTAAAAGAAGCCACATCAAGAGAAATGTTAAGTCTCATTTATAAAAATAAACTGGAGGAAGGCTACCCGAACATCACTACCGCACTAAGAATGTTTCTCACGCTACCAGTCACAGTGTCATCTGGAGAACGAAGTTTTAGCAAACTGAAACTCATCAAGAACTACATGAGAAGTACAATGGGACAGGAGAGGCTCTCTAATCTAAGCATTATATCAATTGAACACCAACGAGCTTCCCTCATCAACTTTGACGACATCATCAGTACATTTGCAGCTAAAAAGGCTAGAAGAATTCAAGTTTAGGTACAATATAAAACAAACTTCTTTTTTTAATTCTTAACTATATCTAAATCATTTGTTTGTTTTGTTACTATTAGTTTCTCACGCTACCAGTTACAGTGTTATCTGGAGAACGATGTTTTAGCAAACTGAAGCTCATAAAAAACTACATGAGAAGTACAATGGGAAACGAGAGGCTCTCTAATCTAAGCATAATATCAATTGAAAATCAACGAGCTTCCGTCATCTACTTTGACGACATCATCGGTACATTTGCAGCTAAGAAGCCTAGAAGAATTCAAGTTAAGGTACAATAAAAAACGAACATGTTTTTTTTTTTTTTAATTCTTAACTTTATCTAAATCATTTTTGTTTGTTTTGTTACTCTTAGTTAATTTTAATTAACAATACGGAGGTGTTGTATTTTAATAGTGGTGAGGGTGAGGAGGGGGGGGGAGGGGCGGCAAACTGATCTTTGCCCCCCCTGACAAATCTCCTAGTTCCGGCCCTGGGCGAGTAATAGGTATGCTAGAATATCAGTATAACAGGGTAAACGAGTACGAGTATGGAGAGACGCTGACCTTGAAACAAGTAACAGGTATTTTGTAACAGGTATTTGTAACAGGTATTTTTTTGGACCAGTATCGGTTGTCCCTGTTACTGAAAAATATCGGTTTAGACCATCCCTATTCTTCTTTTACTTTTATTAATAATCTTTTTGCTATCCTCTTTATTAGATTGTTTAGGTCTCTTAGAGGCATCTGCAGATTAATTTTCAGAACTAGAACTATCTAACTTCCATTCCCTTAATTGTCTACGTTTTTTTAAGATTAAGTTGATTTGATTATCAAATATTGTGTTTTTAGAAGATTCATTTTTATTTATTTCTTTGTTTAATTTATCTGAAGATTCAGTAACACTTTAAGTTCCTTTATTAATTTGTTTCCTTCATATACAGTGCATTTATTTTATCAGATGTATTATTATCAGAACTGACTATTGAATTTCCGTTAGATGATTCAGAAGATTTTGTCCTTCTCCTACATTTCTTCAGTTTAGAATAGAGCTTCTGTTTCTTCCCATCACTACTTCCATTCTCAGATATTGTTTCTATGTCAATTTTCATAAGCAACTTTGTTGAAGCCTCGCTAGTTTCATCAGTTATTTCACCCTTCTCATATTTATCAGCCTTAATTTTTCTTCTACAGCAGCTTCCAAAGCTTGGCTACTTTTTAAATTCCCTATCTTAATTGACATTTTTGGTTTGTCTAAACCTTGAAGAAAAAGTTTTTTTGGCAGGTTTCCCCATATTTTCAGCTTGTTTTTCAAACACTTCAGAAACTTGAGGTTTCTTAACCTCAGGAACATCTTTTATTTTTTCTTCTGAAATTATTTTTTTATGACTTAAGTTTGCATTATCTGAATTGGCCACATCTTCAGAGAAAATATCTTACTTTATAACAATCCTATTATCACTATCAGTCAATTTTTCTAACATTACCGAGGGACTTATATTCTCTTGAATATCCTTCTCAACCTTATTAATATCAACTTCATCATTTCCTACTGCTTGACTGTCTTTGGTACCACTGACTGTCAGGTCAGATTGTTCTTTTCGATTTAAAACTTCAATATCTTCCTTTATTTTTGTGGGCATTGTCACATCCCTCTCAGAAAACTTATCTTCAACAAAATCTAATTTTTTATCTTCTATATCTGAATTTTTATGAGTGGATTTTGATTTTAAACCAGCAATATTATTAATCTCTTCAAGCACAGAATCAGTAACTAATGTTACTGTTAATTTAAAGCATTCTCAAAATCACCCTTCTTGTAAGCTGAACGTCCATCTAGATTATCATTATTTTTTTCTTTATATTTTTCTACCTTAAGTAAAATAAAGTCGTACTTATCATTATACGTCTCCACTGAAGCATATTCTTCTTCATAGTCTGCTTCTTTGTTTTCAACAAAAAGGCTGTCTCTGATTTTGTCATCATAAAAACACAACTGACTAGATAGTCGTTCTATTTTCTCTGTTAAAAGTTGTACCTGCATAACTTGTGGTTCAATGTCATCCAATTCAGCAGCTAACTCATTGCAGGCTTTAGTGAAACTAGCTCTGACAGGTTTCCTCATCTCTACTAATTCAATGTGTGAACTCATTTTTCTTATTATTATTATTTTACTCACAATAAACAAATATAGTAATCATGTCGGGGGTCACCACAATATTGAGATTGCAATAAATCAATTGATTTATCCTCTACCAAAAAGTTAATTTTAATGAGTTCACCAAACACACAGATTTTTAAGCTCCAAAATAACACTAGTAACACAAAAGCCTTTATATTTTAATCAAAACCAATTGAAACATCCAAATCAATCAAAAAAACAAACAAACACGGTGTACTGTTTACAAACATCAACAATAATCTGAAAACGCCGCCATTAAACAAACATCAGTCTCAAAAATTCACTGCCATCTCGACTCCTAACATAGGACTAAGGACGACTTTAGAATCTACAGAATAGCTCACTAGATGGACGCTTAAAAGTCTGGAGAAAGCATGGTGAGAGATATGCTCAAGCCACAGTCACATTACAACAAAATTTTTGGGGTGACAATTCATTTAATGGAAAAACTGAGCTGTACATTTTATATTAATTCATAGATAACAGATATACTCCAGGACTTCGCTGTCCCATTTGCACCATTCATTCAGGCAATTTTTTCAGATGTTCCTGGTCAAAAAATATTAGACACGTATTTTGCTGTTCCTACTAATAGTTTTTTTTTTGTTTTTTTTTATTGAAAATTTAACGAAAAATACAGCGGTTTTATAGGTTTTGGTTTAAGTAATATTTGAAATAATCTAATCATAATGGGAAAAAAATGATAACAATAATTGTAATTGATTAGAAAAATGACTTTAATTTTCAGTTAAGTTCTGCAAACTTAATTTTTTTCATTTATTTCCTTCATTCATTATTCTGTAAACTCTATCATTTATTAATTATACATTATATTTCAGTTGTAATAAAGATTAAATTGTGTAAATTTTCTGCTTGTTTTTTAAGTTATTAGTTTTTCAAGTAGTTTTTTTTTTTAAGTTATGAGTTTTTATTAATTATGATTTGTTTGTATTATGATGTGTAGCCATCCTTTCTGATTCTGGGTGTTAAAGAGAGAAATGAGGGGATAAGTTGGTGCATAATCATAGGATTAAAAAAAAAATAAAAATCCATTTTTTAAACCAGCCCCATTTATTCTGGCAATGTCTTTCTAAAAATCATATAAATTACAACACCTCATAAGAAATCAACGGGTAGTGCATATAAAATAAAAATATATATGTATATTATATACAATATAGTAACTACAATAGAATATCTAAAGCAACATTTTATTTCATTAAAAAAAAAAAAAATAAAATAATAATAATACAAATAATCATAACACAACAGATGGCTTTATGCCATAATATGTTCACTAAATACGATACAATAATAAATATCGAATATCTTAAAGCCTTTTCCTCTTATTTAAAAACTAAACAAAACAAGGATACTAAAAATAATTACAACAAATGAATTATAACGTGTTCTCAGATATTTATTTCCTTATTAGGCCTGCCCTGGTAAACCAACATTTAAAAGAATTTTGTGCTTATTATTAATACCAAGTGTATCACACCAAACTATTGCACTTGTTTCATTAAAGACTGTGTTGCTAGCGTGAGAGTGTTATTGCAATGTGACAAGTGAGAAGCTGTTTTGGATTTTTAAAATCTACTGCATTTACTGGCTCAGATGTTAATGGTGCAATTTTATTAACTATTTTTAATATCTTCAGTAACCAACCATTGGAAACAAACAATTTATCTAATATGAATAATGGCACATTTAGGTTAATGGTTACTGAGAGATACTGATGGTAAAGATAATGTCTATGACTAGTCATTTTCTCTCAAAATTATGTCTATATAGTTACACATAAGCACCCCATTAGAAACAAAAAGAAACAGATATAAAACTGCAACTATATTTAAAATAGAAAATATATAAGTTTGCAGGATAACAATAAAAATATTATAAAAATCAGTATTTCCTTGTTTACTACATTTTTCCTATTAACTATCAAGCTAATTGAGAGTTATCTAGGTCATATTATAAAAACCAAAGTATTTCATATGATTAATCAGATAATTAATGTTATGATTTCAATTCAAATTATAAATTATCTCATTTAAGGATTTGCAGCTATTTTACAAAAAAAAAACATAAATAAGTGAAAAGGACTAGCCGGAGGAACATTTTATTAATAATTTAACTCCCTTCCAATATGAAGAAACGTTAACATGAAATTAGTAAATGCAGTAATTTTTATCCATTTGTGTGACAAGACAAACACAAATTAATATAAAAAATTATAAAATACATATATTGAATGAAAAAATCTAAAATTATGTAAATGTATATAGAAATACAAACAAACAAGAAATAAAACAATAAATACTATCATAAAACATAATAAAAAATTAAAACTATTTCTCATAGAAATATATTATTACTGATAGTATGCCTAGAACTACAGTATACAATCAGGCTCACCAACTGTTGAGCCAGAAGGCAGTGGAATCTCTAGTACTAGACTGCACTTTTCTAACGCATCAGTTAAAGGCATTCTGCTTCATAAAGCGACAAATTTCGAGCATCATACAGAATAGTACAAGAAAATAATTTGTGCTTTTAAAGCAAAGTATACACATACTACCTAATTTGTACGCTCATTCAATATAACCCATTCCTAGTACAGTCAAAATTATCATAGGTCTTTTTTTTTTTTAGTTTTTAATCCTTTTTTTTTTGTTTTATTCCACATGCTATATTTTACTTAAAAACCTAGTACAAAATTTTATTTTAAATTAACAATAAATAAATCTACAAAATTAGTACTGAAAATTTGTAAAAAACGTGATTATCAAGAGTGCTCTCAATCTGCAATTTGATTTAATATTTAATTTATTAATATCTTACGTATCCTAATATGGAATCACAACCCTTATCAGTTACATTAAAGATTAGTAGTAAATAGTAAACAAAGAGTAATACATTCATATTCTTCATTTTCATAAGATTTCAAGGAAAATATGAATTGGAATGTAATGATGAAGAAGAAGATAAAGTATAACAACAGTAAATAAAGAATATAATCGAAATACACATCAATACTTAAGAAAATTACACACTCATGTAAAAAGTTAAACATTGTTAAGTTTATAGACATGAGTTACTGTCTGGAGATCAATTTATTTAAAAAGTTGATATTTTCAATAAAGTATATATAAATGATTTTAAAAACAGTTCCGAAATGACTTTAAAAGAATTAAGGAGTGACATCGATTGAAAACTTGTGAAGAATAGAACACTTATTTAAAGAGAGAATATTTGATTGGACGCCTCAGAGCGATATAGACTAACAATAAATCACACCTATAAGTCTTTAGTATATTATTAAAGAGTATTATCAAAGAGGTTTTGATTGTATAACTCTTTTGTGTCTTATTGCATGGGTTTCGTGCAGTTTGGCACATGTAACAATACAAAAAGAATAATTTATAAAAGAATGGAACATTTGAAAGCTTCGCAGACTGGGAAAGTCCACATTAACTAACTGTGACTTACATCACAATGATTGTGCACCACATCATCACGGCGACAATGCCTCCGTGTTTCATTACAGAACAGATTGTACAGTAGGGGAAGCAAACAACACCAAACATCAACAACAGTGATATCCTTAAACACTCTTAAATACAGAAACATAAAAAGTAAATTTTGTACCTAAGATATATCACTAAAGATTTTCCCAGCTTTTGGGAACAATGAAAATCAGCTAATATAAGTACCTTTTCTTTTAAGTACTTCAAAAAGCCATCACACTATGATTGTACACGAATTCACACTATGTGTCAATAAGGAATGCTTTCATGCCTTACTGGCATATTATCACAATAAACACTCATAAAGTTCATATATATATACATATCTACAATATGTATGTATATATATACAAATTAATAGATAGATAGGAAGTTTTTAGTGGAGCACCGTTCAGTCAAGAGGGGAGGAGGAAAGTTGGGGATAAGAAACGTACCCAGACAATCGAAAATTGATTCTAAAACAACAATGAAAACTAAATGGACTTAAAAAAGAAAATTAAATAACAATATTTAAATTAATAATTCAAGTTATAAAGCCTGAATCACAACCTGTTTGTGAGCATCAAAGGCGGTACAACTAGGAATGTAAAAGACTTATTGATACAAGATTCAGTTGTTAATATACTGGCTACTGCCTCTTCTCAAATACTACAAATAAATTTGCTTCTTTTAAAGTGAATTTACTAATGAGATAAATCATATCAACAAGTTTTAACCAGCCCTAGCTGTCACCAAAAAAAAAAAAAAATTATTATCCCATTCAGGGCTCCACGGGCAAAGGTATTCTGAACACATTGTGTGATAAATTCACAATTTACATAAAGATATATTTTTTTGTATTTTTATTTTATTAAGATTTTTTTAATTAATGATAATTCTTTTCTTTATTTTTTTTTTGTTAGATATGGATGGGTTGGTCGATTGCCTTAAAAAGAGCCCTTATTTTTTTTCTTAAAGTCGTACATTTTTCTTTTACTTAATAGAATTAAATTAAAATATAATATTTCATACAATATATAACTTATATAATATTTAAATATAAATATGTAACAACAACAAAATAATAACATTTTTGTTCCTAGTTTGCATTTAAAATACAATAGTATTTACAAAATACTCTTTGAGGAAGTCAAAGGGTACAATTAAAATTTTTTTTGCTTTGCAAATAACTAAATGTTTTGTTAGTGGTAGATAATAATGATATGTATCTAGAGAAAACCGAAGAGGCGCCTCGAGTTTGGCTCCCCCGTTGAGCAAGAAGAGTGAAGGATAGGAGAGACACTGACTTTAGCTAGAACTGCAGCTCCCAGTCCTGAAACAATCCCAAATGTCACTAAAATAATTTACTATATTTTTAATATCTATGTTGCTAAGTTAATAGAGATTTCTGATAATAAGAAGTAACTGGAATATTTATGAACCATGAATAACATAACAACAAAAAATCATATCATGAAAGCTTCTGATTCAGTCTTGACATCAGTCAATTAGATATTTCACTAAAGTTATTTTTTTGCACAACACAATCCCTTAGAAAACAGAGCCCCTGTTCTCCCTCACCCAAGCAGACAAGCTTCTTTTCTTTTTCTGTTAACAGTAACAATTTTTCTATAAGAATCATAAGCAATTCAAATAGTGAAAGTTTCTTCACCTCATTATATGTTTCTGGTAATTAAAAGATCCAATAACTAGGAAATATGATTAAGAATTGATCCTCATGTTCTATCTTGCAAATGTCAACTAAAGGGTATAGGACAATCAAAATTAAAAACTAAAAAACGTTGCCCTTTTTGCAAGTTACTAGGAAAGGTAAGCTAATGAAAATAAGTAGTAGAATGTTTCAGTAATCATGACCCTTGATATAATGTATAACTAACAGATAAAGAAGATTTAAAAAGGCTATATAAAACAAAAATAAGTATACCATTATATACATTAAATTTAATACTAACTCAAAAATCTTACAAAAGTTATCAAATTACATTACATAATTCTAATCTAGAGAGAGAAAATTAGGGTACTTCTAATAACTAGGCAATGTATCAGGTTCCAATGAGGACAAATAAGCAAGGGTTTGCTGAAGTTTATTATTCATTAAACATATTATTCACCTGAATCCAATATAAGATAATGTAAAACTATTCATTTAATACACACATTCATTGTAGATCCTCTTCACATTTTGGTATGTCAAAGATCTCAGCAAAGAGTGGTGGTAGCCGAAGCTTGTCCCAATTCAGCCTAAACCAATCCAGCATAAGTGCGTGCTTTGCTCCCAGCACCCGAAGTTCAGGCAACTTTGCCAACACACTACCAGTTTCCAGTCCACTACGGCTGGTCTATAGAACAGATATCATTTTTCGATATTGCTATGTGACAATATACAGTTATAATGCTATAATGTATAACATGATAAATATAATTATGTTATGATATAATTACAGTGGAATCTCGTTATTTCGTCACTTAATAATTCGTCAGGTTTTTTTTGTAATTGCCAACTAGAAATAACAAAATTAAATACGCATGTGATTCCTTTTTTCCCCTTGCTACTTATTTAATCTTTAAACCGCCTCATCTGGTTTGTCCCTAAAAAATACGGCTATATTTATACATTTTGTAAATCATTTCATAGAAAAAACAAAGAGAACAAGCCCGGAGTCGATCCCTCCATAGATTGTAGTAAGAGATGAAAGGAAGTATGAGTGCAGTTGACGAATTCCCGGAATCAGTTAATACTGAAAAGCTCTTCCTACAAAAACAAAAGCTTCTGGCTCAGCAACTTCTGCTCCTGATTATAAAATAAGAAAAGATAAGCAAAAGGTAAGCAGCGGGTTAAACATGGAAAGTACGGATGTGGGATATGAAATTTTAAATGACAATGGAATTATAGAACAAGGTATGCTAAAAATGAAGCTAGTGATGAAAAAGATGATGACGTTTCTAATTCTTGTACTATTCCATGCAAAGAAGTAGATGAAATGTTAACTAAGTGCATGGAGTGGTACGAGCAGCAATGTGAATCAGATATTTCACACTTGATGGGATGCGGCTGGTGCGGGCCCAAGGTATCAAGAAAGGACGGAAATTTTTTTTAAGAACTGATTTATGTGATATAAAAGATTTTCTATTTTTACATTAAAGATGCGTATGTATTGACCAAATATGGTACACATGTCTGTTTTTTTATTTTTATTTTATACCTGTATGTACGTTTTTGTATTTGACTTCATATTTTAATGTTTGTGGGTTTATGTGTTTTTTGTCAATGTCATTGAAGCCCAATGTGAATAATGTTCATCTGTTCGTTTTTATATTCAATAAATAACAAAAAAAATTATAATTATATAGTTTAAAAATGCTTTTTTGTTACTTCACCAGCAAAATTCTGTAATTCGTCATTTTCGTTATTTCGTCACCCCCTCTCCCCCACTCATGACGAATTATCAAGTTTCAACTGTATGTCTGAGAGTACATCATTCTTTTTAAATTAAATTAGTAGAAATGAAAAATATATTTCATTCTGGGACACAAGTTGCCAGGAATAATGACACTAATGACACTAAAACAGGACTAATGACACTAAAAATAAAAACACAAAATATGCTGTTTAAGATTTTAAAAAAAAATAATTACAAAGAAAGATTACTATAAATATCTAATTATACCTGATCAGAAAAGTATCAGTTATGAAAAAAAAAAGAAGTACAGATTGATAATTCTCTTTTCAAACATAATTGCTATTGTTTCATTTTTTAATAATTTCATTTACAATGTGAATTGTTGTTTAATTTTAAAAATCAAAATCTCACAATTATAGAGTCAAGTAACACCAGCTTAAACAAAGTAATTCACTATTACTAATTTCCACAAATGTAGGATCAAAATAAATTTAACAAAGTTGATTAATGTAAGTTTTTTCTCCTGGAAAACAAGATATCAAATAGTAAAGATTTTTTATTTTTAATTAAATACAAAAACTAAGTATGATATCACAGACTATTCATATATCCAGACAGATATTTCAGATTTCCAGACAGATATCCAGACAAAAGATTCATCGGAAATAAACCTAGAAACTTAAAAGAACTGTCTAATTGTTGCAGTCAACAATCTCTGGACTGCTGGATCTTCACTTGAATAACAAAATAAGAGAATTATTCATACAATTATAACAAAACCTGTCTGGATGGAGAAAAACTTTGGGTTTCCATCAAACTTAGTAGACTTCAACAAACTACTAACTCTTTAAAATCCTTTATAAAATTATCAATACAGGTTTATTTCAAATTAAGTATTACAGAATGACATGAGCATAACTTTTGTCAGAGATACTTTTGTAGCAAATAAAATAACATATCACTCTTCAACTCAAAATCCTTCTAATTCACTTGTTAATTCTGTTCATTGTCTTATTAATTGAGCAGAGATTTAAAACACTAAGAATTTTATAATTTCATTGGGAGTTTTAAACTCTTTAGGAGTTTATTCTTTTCAATATTCTGAAAATATATCTTAGATATAGATTAATAATTTGCATGTCTGTAATAAGATACCTAGGTTTACAGTTTATAACAAGATTAAAACAAAATTTTTACATTATATTGAGTAGCCAAAACCAATGAATATTTTGACTTAGATATGTCTTTTAACTGGGGTCTATACTTTCTTGGTGTAACGTATTTTCACCCTCAAAAGTGTAACATTTTGACTCGCTCTAGCTCTGTTGGTGTTACTCAAATCAACAAATTATAAACATTTCTCTAATAAGAAATTTAAAGAAGAGTATTTTTTGTTAATAAGATTTGTCACTAGGACCTTCCATTCAGGAGCTATATTTGTAAGAATGAAAAAAGTCAGGTTTAAAACCCCTTTTTCTCTCAACTTTGTTTATAATGAATAATCATTGATTTTTAATTTAATTTAAGTAATTTGATCCTTTTAATTCAAAAATATAAATTGGGAAAACCAGTAGATTATAAATAAATTTTCATAATAAAATTTTGATGGTTTTTGAAGGTTAAACAACAACTTTATAATACCTGTAGCTTAAGAGCTTCGATGAGTTTGTCTCGATGGCGTTCAATAGCTTTCACATCGCTGATGCCAGGCCGGTCACTTGACAACAGGACAAGGCCACTGAAAAGGCCAAGTTCAGTATCCCCAAGCAGCAGAGAGTTAAAGGAACTCGTAAAGTGAAACAGAGAAGTGACAAAGTCTGCCTGCAAAATATAATAATTAACATGAATTACTTAAATAAAGAATGTAAAAAGAATAAACATCTATAATAAAGTAAAGATTGAGTAATATAGTTATCAACTGATGTACTGGATCATTACTTTGTCATTATAAAAATTTAGCCCTAAGATCACAAGGTGAAATTGTGTTATACATAATACAAGGCACTTTACATAATATAGGGGTGTTCAGCACATCAGGAATGGCTTATTATGCATTATCGATGATGTTATGTAGTTGCCATAATATCTAGCTACTATCTAAAATGTTTCTGACACTTTTTTCATAAATTCTTGAAAAGGCTTGTAGAAAAAACTGGAAACTTTATAGTTTTCATTCTTTCAAACTCTACCAACAAGTTGAAGCTACTGAGATTCCAACCACTTTCTGAAAATACCATCTTTAGAGGCTTGAAATATTAATACCTTTATATGCAGATATCAAGACACCCCACACCTTGCGGTTAGAGAGTTAACTTCATTAAAAATACTTGGTCAAAAAAGCAGTAGCCTTAGTTCTTTGCAATTGTTTTAATGGTATGTACTATTATATGTGTATATTTGGTTGTAGGTGAGATTAGAAGGTCGGGACAAAAAAGCAGGATTTCAGTTTAAAACTTATTTATTTAAACAGTTTAAACAAATAAAACCAAGTAAATGTGTGAAATAATAAGTATCTTCTTGTTGTTCTTCCTCCTTTGTGCCTTTCAGCGTGGAGGTGCCTCGGTCCAAGTCAGCCATGCATCCCGATCTTTAGCAAGCACTTTCATGGACTTGGACTATTTCCTCTTCTTTGTCCTAACCTGGAGATGTGGTCCGTCCAGGTTAGTCTTGGCTTGCCCCTGAGACATCTTCCTGTAGGCATAGTTTCAAAGAGCTTTCTTAGGTCTCGGTCCTCCTCCATTCGGCCAATGCAGCCAAACCATCTCAGCTGCTTTTTTTCAACAATTTCTCTTACAAGTGGAAATCCAATGTCCCCCATATTCTCTCTTAATCCCATATCTCCTAGTTTGGCTGGCCACTCTCCTCACATACCTCATATTCACTGCTGTTATTCGGCCCCAGTGTTCATCAAGTGGAACCTAGCTCTTGCTTTCATAGATGAGAGTGGGTAAATATATTGCCTTGAAGATGTATGTTTTCACTTTATTATCCATCTCCTTTTTTCCTGCAACCGCATTGCATAATTGGTAGTAGATGCTATTTGCCTTCCTGATTTGGTTGGAAACCTTTCCATTAATCTTTCTTATAAATAATAAAATAATGAACATAATGATGTAAAAATTTTGTAAAGCAACCAGCAATGAATAGCATATTTTGCAATAATAGTTCTATATCAGAAGATCCCAAGACATCTTCTTCGGAGTAAATTAAGAATTACATTAGTACATCAGTAAAGGCGTAGGATTGTGGTGACCCCATTGCCCAGGCGTTAGACTGCAATCAACCGCTGACTCCCCAGATTGGGGAAACATTTACACTGACATTCAATCACAGTCCACTGTATAAAGCACACTACACACACCCCTACACTACAGACAAAGGTCACATACACTTCACACTCTAGGGTCACCTCCCCTAGAAAGCTGCACCAGATGGGGGAGCATGCCAGGATGCTCCAAAGAGGCAGTCCCTCCACCTGGCTTGGGGGCAGTGGGCTGATAACCCACTCACTCTAAACTTTATTTATCAAAAAATCTTCAAAAAGTAAAGAAGCCGGACTATCTATTTGGAATCAACCCTATGACCTAAAACTAGCTTTTTGGAACATTGTATCCCTGAACAGATTAGGAGCTCTTCGGGTGCTGCTCTCGCAGATAGATAAGTACCAGGGAAGGGAATTATGGAAAGGAAAAACTACACACTGTATTATAGCTGCCATGACACCCAGCACTCCTTTGGGACAGGGTTTATTGTTTGTGGACCTAGACGCTAACTTGTTATTGATTTTACTCCCGTAAACCAAAGGATATGCAGAATAAGAACTAAGGGTAAATTCTTCAACTATAGCCTAATTAGGTGTCATGCACCCACTGAAGTGTCCAGCGAAGAACACAAGGATTTGTTTTATGACAATCTGGATAAAACCCTAGATGAATGTCCAAGAAATGATGTGAAGATCCTCCTTGTTAGTAGGATCAGGAGTAGCAGGAGGAGCACAAGTAGGTCAGGAGCTGGCATATAAACCAACCATAGGGTCCTTCAGCATGCATGAGTTATCCAATGACAATGGCCGTAGACTGGTTAATTTTGCAGCCTTGAAGGGACTAGTAATTGGCGGCACTTTTTTCAAGAAGAAAAGGATCCATCAGGCCATGTGGGTATTGCCCAGTGGAAGGACCATGAGCCAAATTGACCACCTTCTTATAAATGTGAGCCACAAGACAGATTTGATTGACTTACGGACCTACAGAGGAGCGAATGCTGATTCAGATCATTATATGAGTGTGGCAAAGATCAGAGCCAGGATTTCGACAGTAAAAATATCAAGAACAAAGGGCAGAAGACTTTACAACACTGATAAGTTAAAGGATTCAGAGATATGAGATGCATATTAAGTAAAGCTGGATATGAACCTGATGAATGCACTCAGTAACGGCAGTGGCAGCATAGACGACAGGTGAGAAGCATGCTCGCATGCTATAAACAACACTGCTCAAGAAATACTGGAGCTTTTAACAAGAGAATCTAATAAGGGTTGGTTTGATGAAGGATGCTGCCAAGTAACATTTGTGAAAAATGAATTATATAGAAAGATGATCCAGAGACGCACCGGACAGTCTTGTGCAGAAGAACTGAAAGGAGGATCCATCAAAGAAAAAAGAGAGCCTGGGAGAGCAAGAAGATGGAGAATATAGAGCATCTTAGATCATCTAATGATACACGCTTGTTCTTCCAGCGAGTAAATGAAGGAAGAGCAGCCTTTAAACCGAGAACAAAATCGTGTAAAGGGGAAGATGGTATGTTTTTAACTGAAAAGAATGCTGTCGTACACCGATGGAAGCAGCACTTCGGGGAACTCCTCAACAAAGGAACCAATAATAGACAAAATTATGAAGATTAGAATGACCGTGGGAGAGATGATGGAAGGGATGAAGAGCCCCTGATTATGAAGAGGTGGATGAGGCCAATAATGAAATTAAAAAATCATAAAGCCCCGGGATTTGATCAAATTCAGGCAGAACTCCTTCAGTACAGTGGCAAAGGTCTAAAAAAAGCCTTCCATGAAATATTACTTTCAATATGGGAGGAAGAGGACCTACCTAAAGCAATGGAATTGAGAAGTAATAGTCCCAATCCACAAAAAGGATCTAGCTGAAGAAAGAACAGTAAGGGAATCTGGGATACAAACATCGGGCACAATTTTTAATAGAAGTGTGCAGATATTAGGATACGCATACTATCTCGACATTGTTGCCAGATCTCAATCAGCATTGAAAGACGCATTCCTCCAGCTAGAAAAGGCAGCTAAGAAGTTTGATCTGGTAATCAATGAAGGAAAAACTAAATATATGATAGCTGGACCGGAGCGTTTCCAGGAAGAGCATATTGAGATTGAAAAATACAAGTTTGAGAGGGTTCAACATTTTGTATACTAGGGGTCAGAGATTAATTCAGAAAACAATGTGACTAAGGATGTTATACGTCGGATTGCAGCAGCAAACAGGTATTATTTTGGCCTTGCTAAGCAATTTAAAAGTAGGTTTTTACCCAACAAGACGAAAGTGAGGCTATACAAAGTCCTTGTATGTCCGGTCCTGACATATGGATCTGAAGCATGGGCATGGACTAAGGCTGATGAAAATAGGCTGCTTATCTTTGAAAGAATGATCCTGAGAAGAATTTTTGGTCCGATCCGGGAGGGTGATGTATGGAGAAGAAGAAAAAAACATGAAATTTATGCACTCTTCAAGGACACAGACATAGCTAGGTAGATCAGTGTGAGGAGACTCAGATGGGCAAGGCACATCGCCAGGATGAATGAGAAGGAAATTCCAAAACAATTAACTATCGAGGCAATTTATCAAACTAGAAGAGTCGGATGACCCAAAATGAGATGGATGGATAGTATCCGTGCAGATGCCTGGAACATCCTTGGAATACCAGACTGGATGGCTGCTGCACAGAATAGAAATGAATGGCGAAAACTTTTGGAGAGGGCCCTGATTCAGCAATGAATTGTTGCACCGCTTATGATGAGTACATCAGTAAAATAGTAGACCTGAACTAGAAAAAATAAATAAATAGGATACATAAGCTGAATAAATTTTTTACATAAAAATTGACGTTACACCAATTTCAATGTTCAACACCAAGTATTTCAATCAATTTTTTAATTGATCCTTAAATTTCTTGAATTTTAATCAAGTATTTAATTATATTTTTAAAATTCTGTTATTGTGTGGTAAAATGTATAATACATATCAATTTATGCCAATAAACGCCAGCTAAGTAACCCTTCTTCATTCATAAGATAGAAGTGTGACCATCAGCCATTAAAAATACCACTGCCTAGAATAAGATACACTTCATACTAATTTTTCAATCCTGAAACCACTTCGGTATCCTTCTTACAACTACTTTAATCCATCCACTACTCTATTCATTACAGTTGATTATTCAGCTGTATAGTGTTACGCCCCTGTAGTTGAAACAGTGCATATTAACTCCCTTCTCATCAATTTCCAGGCATCTATTTCTTTTCCCAAATCCCTGGCACTAGTCTATAAAAATAATGAGACTCAACCATAGTAAATAATCTTTCCAAGTCCAAAAAGGGGAACTAAGGCTTTTGGTAATGCATCCTCACTAGGCAAGGAGATCCTTTTTTTTAAAGCAATATGAACATAAGTTATCTGTAAAAAGATCCAGATTCAGAAGCTACTGCCAAGCAGCAAAAAATAAGATGCCTAGGCCATGTTCAAAGTATGGCATCCCATAGGACCATAAAAATGATGATGAATAGAGAAAAATGAAGAGAGAGAGGGGAAGACCCAGATTGTATTGGAGAGAAGACATAGAGGTGGACCTTAAAGACCCTTGATGTTCAGGGGAAGACATTAGCAGTGCTCAGCCGGGGACTAAATTGAATCGAGGAAGAATGTGAAAAAGGGCAAGGCAAGGTGCCATATGCCTTAATGCAATATTTATTGTCATATTATTTATTTTTAAAGTTGAAATTTCAATATCCCAAGAACTATAAAACTCAATTAAGAATAAAAATTATATTATATTCTTCTTCTCATGGCGCTACAACCCGGAGACGGGTCCTGACCTCCATCAAAAGCCTCCGCCAATCTTCACGGTCCTGGGCAGCTGCCATCCAGTTCCTGACCCCCAGGAATTCATTTGCATCAGCCGCCACTCCGTCGGCCCATCTCAGTTTCGGCCTTCCTCTTCTTCTTCCTCTATGGAGGGCTCAGTTAGTATTTTCTTTGGCATTTCACCCTCCATTCAGTCCAAGTGTCCGGCCCACCGCAACCTGGCCAGTTTAATTCTATATTTTTCAACCTTCCTCCTTGACTCTCCTTGGGTCATTGCTCTGTAGGCTTCATTCTTCCTTTGAGTTGCAGCCTCACATTCCCTATCAAACCACTGAGATCGTGGTTCCTTCTTGATTGGTCCCAGGATATTATTTGCTGTTTCCTCTATTACCCCGGAGAGAGTTTGCCATTGTTCTTCGACTGCATTATCCTTCACATTACAAGTCTGGAGGTTGAGGTCCAGTGTTATCGAGTATCGGTTTAACACATCTGGGTCTATGAGTTTCCGTGTGTTGAAGTTCTTCTTATGGTGTTTTCGGGTATTTTCAGAACCTAGTCGGGAGATCCTTTCTTTGAAGTGAGCTATCAAGAGGTAATGATCCAAGTCTACATTCGCACTTCTGTAGACTCTAACATCCAGTAGACTGGTTCTGTGTCTTTTGTCTATAACTATATGATCAATTTGATTGACCGTATTCCTGTCTGGCGTGATCCATGTTCCTTTATGGATATCTTTGTGTGAAAGAGGGTTGATCCAACTAAAAGGTCTCTGGCTGATGCAAAATTTATAACTCTTACACCATTATTATTACTCATACTGTGGAGGCTATGATTTCCAATCGTAGGGTTATAAATATTTTCTCTCCCAATTTTAGCATTGAAGTCTCCTACTACTATTTTCGCATCATGTCTTGGACAGGTAGCGAGGGTTCTTTCAAGGAGATCATAGAAAAGGTCTTTTTCTTCATCAGTGGCTGCTTCAGTTGGTGCGTGAATACTCAATACACTTATATTGTAGAACTTCCCTTTTATCCTGATAAGGCAAATTCAGGGGTTCACTGGTTTAAAACCAATAACATGCCGTCTATAATTACCTCTTACGATGAAGCCGGCTCCAAATTCATGCCTGCGGTCATCACAGCTGTAATAGACGGTGTGCTTCCGTTTTTGAAGAGCACCACTCCCTATCCATCTTATCTCCTGAATGGCAGTTATGTCCAGCTTGTATCGGTCTATTTGGTCTAGGAGCAGTTTCAGTGCTCCTGGTCTATATAGTGATAGAATGTTCCAGAATCCAAAGTTTGCTGTCCTGTGGGGATGGCCGGGTCTATTTCCAGTAAACCTAATCTCCGAGGCATTAGTTTGTGGTTTCTTGATAGTTTATTTTTGGGTAGTGGGGCTATAACCCTCTCTACGTACCCTAGTCTGATGGTGGGGCAGCCACCTTAATGCCTGCAGACCTGCATCCCCATCCGGGGCGGCTACCCAGGGGAGGTGACCCTAGGGTGTGTACTTTATCTGACCATGTGAAACGAGTGTTGTGTTTGTGTACTGTGTGTGAGTTTGAGTACTGTTCCCCCAACCTGGAGGGCCGGTGGCTGATTGCGGCACAATGGCCAGGCGATGGGGGCGCCAATTCCCTACGCCAACTATATTATATTACTGAACTATATGACCAGACAGATTCCTCAAAATATACACTCTATATGTATATATATATATATATATATATATATCTATATATATATATATATATATACATATATTATTACTATTAATTTCATCATAATTGTTTGATTAAAAATAAAGATTCTCCTTAAAACACTAGTATTTGAAGCAATTGTTTACGTCACATAAAATATCAGTAATATATCAAGTGGATAATGAAATTCAGTATATTATCTCAGCTAGTTATTTGTGTTGAATTATTACAACAGTTAAAAGTGTGTGTTAATATTTACGTCATAAATCAGCTCCATCTGCTGTCTAGTGATAAATGTGCCATCAGCAAAGGTGAAGGTGGAATCAGTGCTAAGCCGAGAAACATGAGACAGCCAAAGTTCGAAAAAACCAATCTTGATTAAGATCAATTGATCATCTTGGCTCAGCTCACAGAAACCTTTAAAATATTTAAAAATTATATGTACTGAAAAATTGGTGCCAGAAGTACAAATTGCAAACAACATATTGATTTAAATAAAATAAAAAATTCTAAAATTATTATATATGAACAAAACTAATTGATTAAAAAATGTATAGTTAATATCAATTATAAAATAAAACTGAAACTGTTGGATATCTTTGCCACAGCAAATATTAATTTTATTCAATGAAATCAAGTGTGTACCAATCATAGAAAAAACAAGACAATAATCTCACTAATAAATTTATGAAAAAGTAGGTTATAATTATTATAACAGAGTCCACATTTAAAATAAAAACTTTCATGTAATGGTTAGTAATTTTTAGTTCTTTAATAAAAAAGTATATAATATATTAATAACTACACTTTTTTGCATTCGATCCTCAAATATTCTTTTATTATTAATTCACATAGTAACATGTTTCGGGATAGATTCCCATCATCAAATGGCAGTTTAGATTATTGTAAATGATAAATTTTCATTTTACTTTAACAATACACTCATTATATTAAAATAATTTACCTTATATTATGTTTTATTTATATTTATATTATAGTAATATTTATATTATATACATATTATATTACTATAATGAGTGTATTGTTAAAGTAAAATGAAAATTTATTATTTAAAATAATGTAAATTGCAGTCTGATGATGGGAATGTATCTCGAAACATGTTGCTATGTGAATTAATAATAAGAGAATATTTGAGGAGTGATTGCTGAAAAAGTGTATTTATAAATGGTTAGTAATATCGATAGTATCGAATTTTTTATGAATTAACTAATTTAACACATTGAGTACAGAATTTGATTTCAAAATGCAACGCAATAATAATTCAAATGACATTAATTTTTTTCTTGTTACTAGTATATTTATGACTGCCATTAACTCTGAACATAATGATTTTATTGTTATACATTTCATGATACCTCAACTCCTTTTCAAGTTTCAAAACTTGAATGGCAAAAAATGACCACAGAGAAAAGAAATCAAAGAAAACATCAAGATCTTGTAGTGGTCTTATAAATTTTGCAACACTACAGCATACATTTGGTGATTTTTCTAAAGAAATTAAGGAAATTGAATGTTTCCACAGATAGGAAATTGCATATTCAGACTTAAAACTTAATCAACAGTCATGATATACAAAAGCCTATTTATACATTAGCAATTTATTCAGTATAAAAGGATATACATCATGTATATTTCATAAATAATGAAATGAAATGAAAATAAATTTTATTCTGGGACCATTACCCCTTAAGAATAATTATAATGAACAATTAATGGTGACATAGCTGCCGTATGTATAATTAAGAAACACAAAGAAAGGAAGAAAAATGAAATTAAAACTAAATTAAGGGTTTTAAAAGAAATTTAAATTACAAAATAAAGTAATAAAAGTAATATTACATGTTTTAAAATATCACACAAAAAACAAATTACATCTAAGCGTTAGAATTTAAAATAAGCTACGAAAACAAAAATAGTGAAAAATAAAAAAATATTCATATTTCATTTTTAAAAAATATTTTCTTCATCGATATGACTATTAGGTTGAATATCTAACAAGTAAACGAAAAGTCAGGGTTTTGAAGCTATTATGAGTGGGGTAATGTCGAATGATGGGAGGGGGGGAGTTCCAGAAGTTAGAAGCTCTGGAAATAAAGGAACTGTTATGTATCGATGTAAGAATACTTACTGTCGATATAGGTAAAACACCTGAGGAAGGTTATGTTTTTTACACACATGTTATAATTTTGTACCACATTACGAAAGTGTTAATGTTATAATATAATTGTTATTTTGTGTACTGTAGTATTTTCTTTTATCGAACACATAACAGTGGCGCAGTCGGTAGGACCCATACAGTATTCTTTACGGTACATATAAAAATACATTTATACCAAAATGCCAGAAACGGGAAGAAAAGGAAAAGAGAAGCGCGTAGAGGAGGAGGATATAGCGGTACCAAAATATGTGGAAAAAATTTTACAACAGAATGCCAAGCTACAAGAACAGATGGCAAAAATTCTTGAAAATACACCGCAACAACTTGAAAATAAATCTCAGGCTACAGAAAATTTTAAGGTTAGTGGAATTACTTTTGAAAAATATAATATAGATGAAGATTTCGAAGATTATATTGACAGACTAACTGCTTTTTTAGACCTTCAAAACATTTCGGAACAAAATAAAGTTAATTCATTCATTACATTATTGCCAGCAAAATTATTCTCTCTATTAAAAAGCCTGGTATATCCCGATAAATGTACAAAAAAAAGTTACGACGAATTAGTAAAAATTTTACACGAACTCTTAAAGCCGAGGCCATTGATTATACCAAGTAGGCATGCTTTTCTGAATAGGAAACAACACCAAGGTGAAAACATTTCTCAGTACATGGCCCAACTACGAAAATTAGCTATGCCATGCAAATATCCTGAGAGCATGCTTAACACAATGCTCAGAGACGTTTTCGTTAGTGGGTTACGTTCTAAAACGATTATAGATAGGTTATTTGAGGAAGACGACCCCAACCTTTATAAGACTGTTCAGATAGCACAAGCTATTGAGTCCGCAGAGAGCAGCTCCAAACTTATACTAAATTCATATAGAGAAGAACCAGAAATCCATAAATTACAACAGAGCCGGAGATTTAAAATTCAAAAAACTCAGACTGCGAGAAATGCGACACCAATTAATAATGATAAAGCAGGTTACCTTTGTTTCAGATGTGGTAAAAAGAATCACTTCGCGCGTGAATGTATGGAAAAAAATTTATATTGTACATATTGCCGGAAAACGGGTCATATTAAGAATGTGTGCTTTCGTCAAAGACGTACAGAGAAGCCAGTTAGGGCGGTTCAAGAGGAAGGATACGAAGAAGAATACAATAAAATTGATGAAGAGGTTACACTAGATTTTCTAGATATACTTCAGCTAAATCGAGAAAAACAAAAACTTACACCAGGACCTATTTACGTCACTGTTCAAATAAATAACGTTCCTATAAAGATGGAATTAGACACGGGAAGTGCAGTGACTGTTATGAGTGAAGAAGAATACGAGAAAATTAGAGTAAAACCATTAGGAGAAACTAGAGTAAGGTTCAGAAATTTTGGTAATGGTATAATAAGACCACTTGGACAAGTTAGGGTCTCAGCTAGTCATAAAAGCGCAACAAAAGAACTGCCACTTTTTGTGGTGAGAGAAAAGGTTAAAGCGATACTTGGGAGAGACTGGTTGTGTGAATTCTTTCCTGAATACATCAAGGACATACAACAGTGCAATATAACAAATTTTAGAACATCTAAAGAAAAACTGAATAACCTTTTTTCAACTAATGATAAATTGTTCACACCAGGAAATGGAACAGTTAAAGAATTTGAAGTACACTTAGATCTGAAGGAGGGAGTACAACCTATTTTTATGAAACATCGTACAGTACCATATGCCTTGAAAGAACGTGTTGAAAATAAATTAGATCGGCTTGAGATGGAAGGTATAATCTCAAGAGTAAAATTCTCAGAATGGGCTACCCCTATAGTGCCTGTGGTCAAACCCAATGGTGATATTCGTATTTGTGCGGATTACTCAAAAACTATAAATACCAAGATTCAAGTGCCCACACACCCCTTGCCTTCGCCAGAAGAACTCTTCGCAGGATTAGCTGGCTCAAAAATTTATAGTATTTTGGACGTGAAATCGGCCTACTTACATTTATAAGTAGATACCGAGTCGGCATCATTATTAACAATTAACACACATAAGGGGTTATACCAGTGTCATAGACTCATGTATGGAGTGAGCGCTGCCCCAGCAATATGGCAGAGATTCATTGAAATGGTTTTACAGGGTCTCAGAGGAATTTCAGTTTTCTATGATGACATCTTAATAGTAGCCAATAGCGAAGAGGAAATGATGAATCGCCTCAAGGAAGTGTTTAACAAGCTGGAAGAACATGACCTTAGACTCAACAAAGAAAAATGTAAATTTTTTGTTAAGGAAGTCAAATATCTGGGGCACAAAATTACATCAGAAGGCTTACATAAAATAACAGACCACATTCAAGCAATTTTAGGTTTCAAAGAACCGAACAATACAACAGAACTAAAATCGTTTTTAGGTATGGTAACGTTTTATGCTAAATTTTTTCCGAACCTTGCAACTATCGCACAACCGTTATACAGTTTAACAGGGAAGACCACCAAATATTTTTTCAGTCAGGAATGCCGGAATAGTTTTAACCAAATAAAAGAAGAGATTACATCAGAAAGAATTCTCGCTCACTATGACCCTCAACTTCCTCTTATCTTGGCTGTTGATGCATCATCTGTTGGTCTGGGTGCAGTATTGTCTCACCAATACCCTGATAATTCTGAAAGACCTATAGCATTTGCTAGCCGAACGCTATCAGCTTCAGAGAAAAATTACTCTCAAATTTGTAAGGAGGCTCTGGCCATAAAATGTGGAGTACAGAAATTTTTTTACTACTTGTTTGGTGTAGAATTTATATTATATACAGATCACCAACCGTTAGTACACATCTTTGGAGAGAAATCAAAATTACCTTGCATAGCTGCCACTCGACTCATTCATTATGCATTGTTCCTTCAGAATTTCAGGTTTACAATTAAATATAGAGCTACGGGGGACCACGGTAATGCTGATAGTTTATCTCGTCTGCCTCAGTCTTCAGACCAACTTCACACGTTGGATCCTGCTACTATGTATCAAATTCAACAGCTAGAGCAACTGCCAATTTCATCCAGGGATATAAGCCGCGCAACGAGAGAGGATCCTGAATTAAGACAACTGTTGGAACTACTGCGAAAAGGAGAGTCACTAAAAGGAAAAGATGGATATTCGACCTACAAGATAACTGCATTATGAAGGGAGCTCAAGTTTACATACCTCGAAAATATCGAACCCAGATATTAGAAGAATTACATAGTGGTCACATGGGTATAGTCAAAATTTCCCGGTCCTATGTTTATTGGCCAAAAATGAATAATGAAATTGAAGAAATGGCCAAAAATTGTATGGAATGCACATTAAACCAGCGAGAAACAACCAAGCATAATTCACACCATTGGGAATTTCCACTGCAGCCATGGGAAAGAATACACATTGACTTCGCAGGCCCCTTCAAAGGAAAATACTTCCTGCTCCTAGTAGACGCATATTCGAAATGGCCGGAAATATACATCACTAATTCAATGACCACAACTACAGTTATAGATAAATTGGATGATGCATTTTGCCGCTATGGGTACCCTAATGTTTTAGTAAGTGACAATCAAACCTCATTCATATCCAGTGAACTTCAAGAATATCTGCAGTCTAGAGGTGTAAAACATATCACAATTGCTCCGTTTCATGCAGCGTCTAATGGACAAGCAGAACGTTTCGTTTACACCATGAAAACCGCACTTAAGAAATTGTCCGGAACGGGTAGTAAACTTGAACTAGAGTTAAACCATTTCCTTTTAACATATAGAAGAGCCCCAAACACAACAACAAACAACTCCCCGGCATCGCTGTTTCTCAAGCGGGAAATTCGATCCTGTTTGGACCTCCTTAAACCCAACTTAGGGGAGCGCGTGAGACAGAAACAAAAAGAGCACATCAGTTGTACAGCAGCAAGTTATTTTGAAGGACAAACTGTAGCAGCGAGGAACTACAATCAGCCAAATAAGCGGTGGCGGATAGGAAAAGTAGTCAGTAAAGATGGACCCTTACATTACACCATTGTCGTTGACGGCAGACTGTGGAAGAGACATTATGATCAGTTAAAACCGATCTTTCAAAGTTCTAATGGTCAGCCTGCTTCAGAAACCGCACATGAAAACCAACCTAGACCAGAAGAAAACCACTCCAGCGATTCCGAAGGAAACGACCAAACACAACTGAGCCAAGCAGTGATACGACCACCCCGCAATCGCCACCCACCACCACATCTTCATCAGTACGCTGTTGCTTAGGGGGGAGGAGTGTTATGTATCGATGTAAGAATACTTACTGTCGATATAGGTAAAACACCTGAGGAAGGTTATGTTTTTTACACACATGTTATAATTTTGTACCACATTACGAAAGTGTTAATGTTATAATATAATTGTTATTTTGTGTACTGTAGTATTTTCTTTTATCGAATACATAACAGGAACGTTTGAAGGATGTTGTGTTGAAGGGAGTTAGGTAAAGGTCTGAGGAACGGGATCTGGTTGTGCGGGAACTCACTGATGATTTTAATGTTAATGCTTCCAGGATATAGGGAGGTGACTGAGAGGAAAGTGATTTGTAAAGGAACGAACCAAGGAAGTATTGTCTTCAGAAGGAGGGAAATAACCATTTTAATCTTGTGTAGTGTTGAGATACATGGTCATAACATGATATCCCTAGAACAAATCTCAGGCAACAGTTCATGAGCTTCTTCAATCTTGCATTCTGAGATGCAGAGAGACCTCTGAACACCACACTACTAAAATCAAAATGGGGGAATATGAGGGAAGAAATTAATAGTTGACGAGTTGATTGAGGGAGGAAGTTACGGGAGTGATTTAGGAGTCGAAGAGTGGAAATTGTTCGGCGGATAATAAGGGAAACATGATCTTTCCAGGAAAGGGTTTGGTCAAAGACAATGCCGAGGTTCGTAACAGAAATGTTTATGGGATTGGAATCTATGGAGAAATTAGGGATTCCAGGTAGGGAGTAGAGAAGGACCCAAGAGGCCAACACAACAGCCTTGGATTTGCTAGCAGTCAGTTTCAATTTATTAGCAATGGCCTAAGAGGATATTGTGTCATGATCAGCTTGCATTTTGCTGCTTCCTGCAGCTCACTAGGAATGAAAGAAAGGTAAATTTGTGAGTTGTCAGCGTAAAAATGAGAGGAAAAATGTTTTATGAGGGGATAAATGTCATTAATGTATGAACTAAATAGAGAAGGTGATATTGAGGAGCCCTGAACCACACCAGAGGCGATTGGGAGGTGAGAGGAAGGAGGAAGGTTAGGAATTTGGACTATCTGAGTGCAGTAAAAAATAAAGGGTTGGATCCACTACTGCTACTGAAATGCAATTTTTCTGGAGCGTGGTGGGCTGAGAAGAGAGGAAAAGGAATGAGAAGATACAAGACCTTAGAGTGCCCAAGAGAGATACTTTAAAATATTAACAATTGAAGTGGTTTGGATATCCAGCCAGACCCACTGAACATCTCCCTTGAGGAACCTGGGTAATTATGTACAGATCATATCTACAAGCAGAGATAGAAAAAAAGAGAAATCACAGCTACATGAGGTTGCTGGCTTGGGACAGTGATACAGTTTGAACTGAGGCCTTTCTATCCTGAGAGGTTCTAATAGGAAGCTGATGAAGCGATTTATTCTACTAAGAGTCTGATACAAGAAGAACTAGCCTTTTATTTGATTAGAGTAGAACTAGCTTATTACATGTAAACATAAACTGAGATATTAAATAACAGACTTAAGTGTGAACATTGGTTATTCATAATTTTGTCATTAACTATGCCAGCCCTGACTGACAATGATTGTTTGGAAAGTAAATATTTCTACAAAACATTAAATGTCTATAAAAATGTTTCGTCTTGTTTCATTGCAAGTAATAATACTTTCATAATGAAATAATATTAAAACATAATCAAAGTGAATACTCTTTGTTCAGTTGCATTATGGTTATTTAGGACTAATAATATTGAACAATTTACAAAACAATAAAATATGTTTAAATAAATTAATAAGGATTAGTTAATAAAGTTGTGTCATATATATTAGGATTATAATATATATACCTGGAACCCTCTTCGCAAACTCGACAACCCTCTGGACGCTGGGTGTCACATGGGATGCAAACTGCTGCCAGAGCCATATCCTCTGCGATTCAAGATTTTCGACAGTAGAGGATGCCACTTCGGGGCCATTGCTTGATGGGGGTGGCTGAAACATGAATTTCATTTAATAATAATGCATAGAGAGGTTGATAAATGTATTCAATATAAGAAAGAAAAATATTTATATTATATCATACTTATTATATATATTATTTTGTATTTTTTTTTCTAATGGTGGGAAGGATAGTACCCAAAACATGTTGAATTGATTGTTCAATAATTAAAATAATTGATTGTCCAGTATAATATAAACTAACTAATCTCTTCCAACAATAACATATATAACTATGAATAAAGTGAACGGCTTGATGTCTTAACATGACTGATTCAGAATCTGAAGGGGCCTTATTAATGAATCATCCAAAACAACTCTAAACTGCATTGCATTAGATATTAATTCCTGATGATAAGAAGAAAAGTTCCCAAAATATGTTGAATTAATTATTCAATAATTAATAAAAGGAAAAAAATGTCAAAGTATAACATTAACTAATCTCCTTCAAAAATAATATATAATTATAAAAATATGTATATTTACATTAAGTTTATTATAGTCACATGTAATTATCTATTGACTGTAAGCCTACCACATAAGGTGTCTTTACACTATCTAATCACTGTTTAATTGTAATTATTTTACAAAATTAATAACAATAATGAATAAGGTTTTCCTTTAAACATAATGCAAATTATTTTAAATGGGATGTACTTTCATAGTGGTAAAGGAAACCCATCTAAACTTAGATTTGACCAATGTTTATTATTTGCTAATAAATTATGTTCATATTAGGTATATAGCTTAAACTACTGAAAAAACAAAGAAAATGCACTAACATACTGTTCTGTGCAGTCTCTCAGAAGTCTATAGAGCAAGTTGGGTAAAATTTAATCATACCTAATTAGTTATAAAATAATTAGTTATGATTAAATTTTGCCTATCTCTGATATACAGTAATGTTTTGTTATAACACTATTTTAAAGTCCAAAGAAAAATATAGCTATATTCCGGAAACCGTTATTGCTGAGACATAATACAAAATGTTGAAATAGAACAAAAATTATTTTAGAATGTATTCATGCAAATTTACAATGTATAAATCCTAAGTATTTTATTTGTTTTGAATAATGTTAAAGAAAACAATGTTTATTTCATATAAAACTGGTACAATCAAAAAAAAGTTTGAATCAAAACCTATATTCCTTTGTTTTACTATATTTTTTTTCTGAATGAACCAACCATTTTACATTTTCATCAAATGTATTTAGTACAGTTGCTATTTGGTTTTTTATTTTCACTGAGTTCATACAACGGTTTGTATAATCATTCTCTTATTTAAGATGTTCTTTGGAGCATGGAAAACTAGGACTGAAAAAAGAAATCTAGGAGAGACTCACTAACAATAATTTGATAAAACTTAAATAAATAAATAAATAAATAAAACCTTCCTTTAAGAAAAAACATTCCTGTGTTTTTATTTTATTTTATTTCTTTCCCACCATTCTTGTGTTTACAAAACCTAAATGACATTGTTGAAGATTTTCTTTTATCATATAAAAAGCCATGAGTTGCAACATGTCTTTAAAAATTCATTTTTTGTTTTCCCACTTGAACTTCATCCCTCTCAACTTGGGAGCAGTTTTAGATGAACACGGAGAACAATTCCATCAAGAGATAGCCAAATGGAAAAAGGTGTAGCAGTAAATGCAATGAGTAGATACTTGCCAACTACTGTTGGGCACTAAAACGGAAGACACATGAATACGTGTCTAATGAATATGAATATTAATGAATATACACATTAATTATGTTCAGTATTAAATATTATTATTTTATACCGTATATTACTGTTTTTCAAAAAAAAAAAAAAAAAAAAAAAAAGTGTTATAAAAATATATGAAAAAAAGTACTATTTCAATTTTTTTTTTTTTTTAAAACCCCAAATTCAAATTTAGCACACATAAAGATATGACAATCAAGAACATTTCTCAAAGGAGCGAAGTGGGGTTTTTTTGGCAGAACTGTATTACCAGACTCTTTCATCCCTCTCATCTGCTTTAGGTCTGCCAATCTTTTAGAAGCCCCTTTCCATTTTGTCTCCTTAGGTGAGTTACATGTTTGATTTTTTTGTCTAAAATTTCAATAATTTAATATACCTTTATAATTAATGTATTGGAGTGCTGGTGATTTGAATTTTTTGTATTATAAGTGGAAAATAGTTCATTAATCCAAAATAAGTTTTATTACCTTTTTGAGAGCATGTTTACAATAATTTTCAACTAGTGAGATTTGGGAGTGAGGTAGTAACAATAATCAGCCAAATTATTAAAGTATTTCCTTTTTAAATGATTATGTCTTGTTAACAAAGCGTTATATTATTAAAAAGATGATTTCTTTGAAAATTTCAGAAGCATAAAATATTCAAGAATGGCACAAGTTATTTGTATGTACTTCTTTATTTTTAATTTTTAGGTATTACTTGCGAAGAGGTGGCTTGTTCCTTTTAATAGTTACTTTTCGTTAACCAGTTACAGTTTAACCGGCGCGCATTCTAGCGGAGGATATTCAAAATTAGAAATGAATTTTCTCTTTATCACCACATACTATATAACTTAGCCTGATGTTTTCCAGCCTTTAAAATTCCCTCATTGCTCTTCACTACGCTCTGCCTTTTTAGCAAAAGCAACCACATAATGTTCATTTATTATTCTATATCACTTTTAAACATAAAACCTATACTCATATATTACTTATCCATATAATTTGCTATATTATATTATAAAATAATCTATTAATCCATATAAATAATATACTTCATATATTATTTATATAACATTATTCGACTATTCTTAGATATTTTATATTATTAGTTTTTAATTAAATCATTCTCACACCTTGCCATTTATACATGGCTTTTCAGGCTTATTACTATTGTAATTTTATTATAAATTGTTGTTTGTGTCATTGAGAGACTGTTTATAAAATAATAAAATTTTAACACTTTAATTCATTTCTTTTCTGGCTATTTTTTTCTTTACTTTTATAATACCATGCTTATTTAATATTCTAACAATTATTTCATATTTTTTGAATAAAGTAAAATTTTAAACATTGAAGTACAATTTACAAAAGCATATAGTGTGATTTCTATTTTCATCTAGAATAGAATCTGAGGATCACGTGCTGAAAGGAGGGAAATTCGGAAGTTTTCATTTCGAATGGCTACCGCTAGAATTAACTGGTTACCGGAAAGTAACTGTTAAAAAGAGCAAACCACCTCTTCGCAAGTAATACTAAAAAACAACATCAACGTGTTTCATAAATACGATATCCTCAGCAAAATATCTAATCAATCATGAATCATAAATGTATTAATTCTGGCGTACCTTAAGTAAAACCTATTTGCTTGGATGTCTGATCTCAGATGTATTTGTATTCTAAAATTTACTATTGACTGTACTGGGCTGATCAAACAACTAACTTGCTACAATACAACTTACTACTGATATTACTCACAGGCGATTGGATGGGCTTGCGAACTATAGACCTCGTCGCTTCCTCGGTGTAGTCGCAGTTGGAGGCATGGGCTTGGGCCACTGAGAGGATGAGCTCGTAGGCCGGGCAGCTCTCCGGGTCCGGGGGTGTCGCCGAGGAGTCGCTCGTAGAAACTCTTTCATCTCCACTCCGCTCCCTCGATCTCTTCGGCACCCTCCCGTACCGCACAGCTGTATCAAAGTCACATTATATTAACCATGTACTATATTTAAAACATTTTATCGATCTATCAATAACATACGCATAATAAAAAAAATCTAGCCTCCTTGAGCCTATCGACTAAAGAAAGAATAACATTAAACATGTTTTAGGGGTTGCCCTCTTGACCGTCAATGCTCATGTTTACCCCCCCCCCTACCCGCTTACCTGTGATTCAGTTGTTTTGCTATGTTGCTCTTGGGGTTTTTAGAAAATACTATGTTACAATATAAATAGAGCCCCATCTATTAATGCCTTACTTCTTACCTTTATTGGATTCTAACCCAATAAGTGTGAACCAATTCAATATTACTTTAGTGGCATTTAGGAAATAGAATAATTATTATGATTAATGTATATACTTTTTTTATTATACTGTTATATATATTTAAAGATAAGGATGAACTTTACATCTAGATGAGGGTCAGTACACAATTTACAAAGTTATAATTATTACCAACTAATGACATGGATACTTATCTTACGGAGTTACGGTCTAAGGCGGATTCTTGAGGTTGGTCTAGGCCAAGTCTCGATAGACTTGATCAGGTTCAGTCTTCTTCCACCAAGGGAGCTCTTCCTAGATCGCCTCTCTGTGTAGTCGCCTACTCTGTCTCCAAAAGACTACTCCGCAAAACTCCCTCTTCGTTTCCAGGGCCGTCCTTATAATCACCCCTACCATCTCACTTTTGCCTTCCTTTGTCTGAATGTTTTGAATATTTGTTAACTAACTTTCTCTGCCTCCAGGAAACTTTTGTCAACTAATATTATCAGGAATAGGCGGCAGCCGTTCCGAAGGTTTGCCTACTTTTACCTGGCTCAAACTTGACGGATTTAGGGCTTCACCCTTATACTCCAGAATTATATATATATATATATATATATATATATATATATATATATATATATATATATATATATATATATATAATTAGTATTACTATATTTAGCGCTACAGTCCTAGTCGAGCCTTAGCCTCACAAAGAATCGATGTGCCATTACTGTCTATCTTCCTTCTTCTTTTTCCAACCTCTCATTCCCATTCATCTTAGGTCGAACTCGACATTATACAGCCACCTCATTTACAGTTTCCTTCTCGATATTTAAATACTGATATATACCAAATCATTAGAAGGTTGACACGTTAAATAAATTATGTAATGGAATTGCGAAACAAATAAATTAGAATCTGTACATATATACAAATAAATATATAACACTTTATATTAATAATCATTCTACCTTTAGAATGATTTTTCACCTATCATTTACACCGGTCTACCTCTGCTCATGATTAATTTTTTTTTTTGGGGGGTGAGGGTTAAGGTCCTCCAACTATGGCAGGAAGGACGGGTTATCCCACACCGCCCTATTCTAGCCAGGGTGAGAAGGCAAAGATTAATCTCGTGGATCCACCACAAAATAAATTTTAACCCGCTCAGGTGGTATTTGAATACACGAACTTTAGTACCGAGCGCGATGAGACCCTTGCCCCAACTCACCTACTCATGGTTAATTTTTAGCTAGAAAAACCTCATTGTTCTTGCCTTCTCCGAAAAACAAAAACAAAACAGATATCCAGGATGACATAACGACGAAATGAGTTTTTTTTAAAAATAAAATCAAATTTAAAAAATAAAAAAAAAGTAAGAAAGATAAGACTGGGATGTCAGTGACTCACAGTCCCGGGACATCCCGACGGCGAGGCATTTCTTGAACCTGCAGTATTGGCACCTATTCCTGTTGAGCCGGATCACCAGGCACTTCCCATCTCTCAAGCATCTGTACTCGATTTGCTTTTGAATACTCCGCCTGAAGAAACCCTGCAACAGAATAGAATGTTAAAAATGGTCAAAATCACAAATAAAATAAATTAAATCGAGCTAAAATATGTAAAATACAACTCTTTGTCATCCGACGTAACAGTATTTGTCTGTAAAATGGCCATCTGACCTATATTGTTCTAATCTAATGTGTTACAAGGCTCAAAACTCTTTGTTTTTATAATATCATTATCTAGTTTTTAAATAATTTTGTCAAGTTTCCAAATTGACAAAATTACAATCTGCCAGAATCAAGAGCAATAGGCAATGGAACATACTTATTCCTGTTTATTCTAGATAACAATTTTTTAAAACCATAAAAATTTTATAAAACCTTTTATAAAGTAATATTATTACTATCCAAAAACATGTCAGCCTTTTTGCTTGCTATTATAGCGACCAATAAAATTAATTTTTTTTTTCTATTATATATATTTGATTTTCACAAAATATAAAAAAATAAATAGATCTATTCTTGGCAGACCATTTTTGTTACAGTTCTACAAATTATACACTCATTTACCATACAAACTCTTGTTATCAATATTACGTGAACTTATGTCACATAACCTTATGGGAATAGAGTTGCAGTGCCATAACAATCCGAAATGGTCCACTGATATTTTCTTTTTATAAATATTTTATTAATCTTTCACCAAGTAATATTATACAAATCTTCATATTTCGTAACTGGATTATCTAATCGATTGCGATAATTAAATCAGCAGTCCCGAAAATATATTTAACAGTGATGATAAGGTTTCTGCGGAACACAGCAAATACTGGTAGCAAGTGGCTGAATGTCACACACTGACAGAGGGCCCTGACTATACGTCATATTTACTGACAGCTACAGGACTGTTCACTCCACTATAATCGCAGCAGCGCAGAAACATCGATCAATTGGAACTCGATCCGTCATGTAGGGCCACTGTAACTGGGTGTCTCTAAATGGCTCTACGATTGATACAGGCGACTGTGGCGTAGTCGGCATGAAGTAGAATATTGTATACACACGCTAGGCGGCCGGCCATTAACAAGAATCGAAAATTAATTTATCTTCACTCGATGAAGGGTTATTTCAATGGATCTGAAAAGAAGATGGCCTAGAGATCTAGTAATATAGAACTTTTATTGAACTGATACCGATTGGTAGTTACTGCAATCATTTTTCACATTTTTTTAAATAAATATATTTTATACGGTGGCGCAGTGGTCATAGCCTCGGATTCTGAAACTGGGAATTCTGAGAGGTGGCGGTTCGCATCCGCCTTAAACTGGGTAGATGCTTCTCAGTGATGAGCTCGTTTAAAAGGACCCCGACTTGACCATGGATTCGCCGCCGTGGGAAGGGTAGACTGATACCTCCTATTTGGGGAGATTCGCAGTATATTAAATGAAATAATATTATCCAAATAAGGTTTGGAAGAAATCGTGCATTAATTCAATTCAGAAGAATTGGCAATTACCGAATTTCGAATTTTTCCGATGGTAATAGTCCACCGAGATAACACTAAACTAAATAACCCGCAGATAAAAAAAAACAACCAATTAACATAACACATTTATCACGATCTTTCTAATTCTGCGAGTCTGATTAGTATAACACAAAGCCCTGAAAACAGAAAATTGAAAGAGTTCGTTCGTAATCCTGAACAATTTATATTAACATAGAGGTACTCCATGAAGTTCCCTCATAAATATTTCCTGATCAGAGGGTTAAAAGTCATGTCAAGGCGGGTATCCACTATGTTCGCACTCCACGCTCCTGTAACCATAGTAATGAGGACGTGGTGTAAACACAGCCGCTCCGCATGTGCTCCGCTGTGTCACACGATCGTTGAAGGAACAACACGAGTCAGTGGAAAATGTAATCAACATTTTTATCAATTGTTTGGTTGAAGATTGTAGAAGATATCCTCATTTTTGGCGAGCAAAATTTTATAAAGAGAGAACTAAAGATAACTGACCTCAGGTTTCAAGAATCAAGCGGACACCATAGAATTTGTTTGCGATTGTCTTTCTCAAACTTCGAAAATCTTTTAAACATGGTAGCACTGTCTATTCAAAGAAAAAGCTTAATTTCCGAAAGGCTCAGGACAAGCTTGCCCGAACGTTACAAATTTAGGTCACTGTTAATAGATTTGCTAGTTAGCAGCATTTGTTCAAAATTTCGAATCAAGCAATCAGAAAATTCGATCCTGATGTTCGTGAATCCATCATATCTGCATTAAAAGACAAAACGTAAAAATAAGTAATTTTTTTTTATATATTTAAGCAAATCAAGCTTTACTGCAAATTGTCAAGACGAAGTACTTAGGTTTCAGTAACTATGAAACTAAATGAAACTATAATAATAAACTAATAATGTCGCAGACAGTGTGGAACAGACATGCGTTAATATTCAAAACTCTATTTGAACATATTTTGTTTTATTAAAGGATAGGTCAAATTCACCGCCGCTACTGTTAGATGTTACACGAGTGATACACAAAACAAATGTACTCCGGATGCCAAGTAAGAGAAATATTATAAAAGAAAAAAAACTTCATGAAATTCAAATTCAAACTAACAGAATTGTAAGGGGTTTGTCCATTGAAGAAAAATCTGTCATCTAATAACGAGGTAAAAAAAATAAATAAATATATATATTTAATGTTTTGTATGGTTTTAGAGAGTCAGTAAATAAAGCAACGACTGTCTTATAGCGACGTTTCGAGACTACATTATTTTCATAATCAGGCCCTACTGTGAACAAAAAAGGTAAACATAAAATTATATAAGTTTTAAAGGTAATTTAAAGGATAAACTTAAAAATATAAGTATATAAAACACATAATTTTGAACATCTATCTGTATATAATTAAAAAATATAGAGGAATATGAATCTACTTGCAATGTTACTGATGATATATTTACATAAGCCACATGGATGTGTAAACACTAAACAATAAACTAACTATAACTATAGAGTACAAACACCAGTGATATAAATGGTAAGGAGTAGCCAAGGGCTACAGGGTTTGGAAAGAATAGGATTTGCTAAAGGTTTAGAAGGTTTATTTATTTATTTTTTTTTTTTTTTTTTTTTAGGCTTTTTGATATTTACGGGTTTTTACAGGTAGAAGGAATTTTCGTTTACTATGCAGTTATTTAAATGGATAAATGGTCCTTACTTTGATGAATCCTATATATTATCAACCGACTTTCAAAAAGAGGAGGTTGTCAACTCGTCTGAATTTTTATCAGCGAGGAGATATACAATAGAGCAGTCACGAGTGGAGTGGGGATGGGATTCGTTCCCCCTCCACTTTGCTACCCAAACCTCCGAAGCCTACCACGTTTGTCCTGCGTGATTTGTTTGAAGTTACCAGTATTTGCTTTTCATATCTGATTTTTTACGAAAACCTATTCTCACTGACTTTTTATTATGTTTACAAATTCATTCCACATTAAGTATACCCTTTTGTGCTGCAATTTGATGTAAGAACAACAAGACTGGAACTAAAAATGATAAGCAGCTTAGCTTTCATTAGTAAGTACCTAACGCAAAATTCTTTCATTGTACCTAGTCAAATTTAGTTCACGATGGTGTTAAATGCAATTACTTTTTTATAATTAACTCCCCCGTCAAAATTTATTTATTTATTGTGCGATTTCTTTGTTTTTCTATGGTTATGATCTCTTTAGTATTTCGTAAATTATTTTGTTCATGGTGAATAATTGAGCCTGATTATTGTAAGGCAAACATACTTGTTAATAAAACTATGGAGGATTGAGAGGTGAGACTGAAGATTCATTTTTGGGGATCCTGAGGCGTTCTCAAATCTATAACTGGCAGTTTAAGTAGCGGTGACCAATGCTTCTTTGATTACTTCCTCTACCAGTTTTTAATATTTAAAAACAAAAAAATGTCTAATTTATTACCTTGCAACCTTCACAGGAAGTGACACCGTAGTGGTAACCGGAAGCTTTGTCGCCGCAAACTTTGCATGGAACGAAAGACTTGGTTGGGGTAGTACTATTAGAATCAGCCGCTGCGAACTGTTGTTCTGTAAACATGATAATAAATAAAGTTAGTAATATAATGAATTATGAATCTTAGAATAGTTAATATTCAGTAAAAATTCATAAAATAAAAAATACAAACCAATATTATATCAATATTAAAAAAATAATTGTAAAGAATATAATTCACTAAACATGCTGGATTATGCAAGTAGAAGTTGTTAATTTTTGGAAATACACAATATATTCCGATCCTTTATTGTATATTTCTGAATTTTAAATAAACCTTCACGAAAACAATGATTAAAAAATAGCGAAAAAACGTTAGAGATGTTGGACCATGGTTAGATAAGCGAAATGTTTACCCCTTTTCAGGGATTAAACCTCAGCTTAGGAGGGGAGATATCACAAAGACTTTTAAAATTTATTTTCCTCTCAGTTAAATATTTTATTGAACGTTTGGTAAATTTTATTAAATTATATATTTAAATTAATTAATTCACTTTCTTTACAATAAACATAGTATTGCTGGTTGTAGATTTTTACAAGCGTTCTCGGCCTATTTCCGTTATCAAGACAAAAGCATTGTGAATGGACAAAACTTTATATAGTGTACACTAATCAAATAGTCTTCTATTAATTAATGCTTTATCTGTTTTGAAATGATTAAGATATTATACAAAAATGAACTTCATATTTAAATGACTTTAGATTTTCCAAAGTTTTGAAAAATCATTTTAAATCCTAGTATTTCTTTAATCATGAATCGCTATATTATCTCGTAAGGGACTATTCATTATAGTAAAATACAAACTTAAACAAAATATTTTTTATGTATTTATTTGAAGTCAATTAAAAGCCTTTGTGCTTAACCTTTTTTTTTTTCTCTCTTAAGGCGTCATCACAACTTAAGCCCTTTGTGTACTCAACAATAAGCTACTTAATAGTTCATTTTTTCATAGTTAATGTGTTATTAACACATCATCTTTATAGTTCCAGAAAGATTTAGCAATATTAAAATCTACTCATTTTCAGTTAATTTGTTATTAAAAAAGCGATAATATGTGGATAACAGTAAAGTTTGAAAACTGACCGATAGGTGGCGAGCGACATTCTACATGAGAGGTTACCTACGGTGTTATACAGAGCTAGAAATTGGTAATGAAATTTACTTATTTTCAATTAAATAGTTACTAAAACATATATAAATATGTGGTGCGACATCTGGATACCAGTGAAGTTTGAAAATCAACCGATAAGTGGTTAGCACCATATTGTAAATCTGAGCCAAATTTTAACTATATCATTTTCATAGTTCTAGGAATGTTTAGCAATGATAGAATTTACAGTAATAAACATTAAAATGTACCATATTGAGTGGCAGAAACGAGGTTCGCGCTGTCCTTTAATTTTATGGTTAGGAATTAAAACCAACCAAATCAAATAAACAATTATTTCCAAATCAAAATGCATAACTTAAGCACTGATAATGCAGTCTATTCTCCGAAAGAGTTTCTTAATAGCATTTGTCCATCCGGATTAAAACTAATATATGAATAAATGGAGGTTTAATGTTTTACTAATGTTTTACATTATTTTCAAACACCTAATCAGTGTAATTTTAACCAGGTTAAAAATCACTGCTATGCATGTAAATATCAATCATGAAATTATGCTTATTGATTGCATGCAACATATAATAATATCGATAAACAAATAAAACTTCAATTATTTGTTGAAATTATCTAAGTTCTTTACTTATGAGGGCGGGCAAAGCTGCGAGGAGGGATGATAGTAAATTATATAAACACAACTTTGTTAGAAAAAGTAAATTTTTAGAAAAAAACAATAACTGACTTCAAGATTGTACCTTCACGTACAATGTTGAACTAAAAAATAATGTTTTAATAACTTCGAAAAAAGAGTATTAAAGGAATATCAACGAAATTATCGATACTTATATGCTTATTCATAATTAACGATCAGTTATTTTTGGAGTCAGTGCCAGCCAAGAAGGGCAGTTTAATCCTGCCTTTGGAACAAATGGTACGAGACAGCAGTGTGGTGGTAATGAAATAGTGGGGGGGATCTTTAAAATCATCAGCTTTCTTTCGAATTCTGTTTGTTTTGGTTGGCACCGACTCCAAAAATAACTGATCATTAATTGCGAATAGACATATAAGTATCGATAATTTCGTTGATCGTTCTTTAATTCTCTTTGTTCCGAAGTAATTAAAATATTATTTTTTCCTTTTTAGTTGGTATATGAAGGTTTAATCTTCAAGTCAGTTTTTGTTTTTTTCTAAAAATTTACATTTTTTTTCAATTTTTAGTGGTGAGTGTATTTTTTTATAATATATTTAAATTATATTTAGTTACTATGGAATAATATATTTATAATATAATTTATAACATTGATTTCTTACTTATGGTTATTTTGATTTTTCATAAAAAGTGCTGAGTTGATTTCAATAAAAAATTTTGGGACTACCTCAGAAGCATAACCTCCCGATCAAAAAAAGAATCATCAAAACCGATCCATAATTGACGGAATAATCGCATAACACGCATACAAATAAAATATATATGCAGTCGAATTGAGAACCTCCTTTATGAAGACGGTTAAAAATGAAGAAAAAAGAATTTAGACAGAATATCATTCTTGCATATTTTTATACAATAAACTACACAGAACTACTGTTGAAGAATATTTTATTACCAGTTCCTAGTAAGCAAAAGGAAAGACAGAAAGAAAAAATAACGACGAATGGAGACTACGTTAAACGCAGTTAATATTCACAGAAATTTATCCATGACTATTTTTCACACTTGGCCCAGTACAATATTTAATTGTCCCAATGGAGTGGGGGGTGGGGGGTGTGACCGGCATTATCGTATTGATACAACTGCAACATTGCACTCCGGAGCGGCTGTATAATTAATGCTCCTCTTTTCCATCGGAGGCCGATAATGGAATTAGCAGCTGACAGGACACAGTTTTAGCATCTCTCCCAATAATCCATTTGTCCTTTATTATATATTGTCACCGCTATACTTCGCTCTGAATATATTAGCATCTCTAGTCAATAATTTATGTATGATATAAATTATTCAGATTCATTTAGGAGAGCTAATATACATACAAAAGTTTCAACATGAATCTGATAATAAATATATTTACAGTTGATATGAAGGGAACACTCAATGATTGTTAATATTTAATATAAAAATATTACAACGGATATCAAAATTTAATTAAAACTCCATGACTGGGTGAAACAATAGATCATGGATATGTCTGTCTATAAAATTAGCACCACCTGGTGGCAAGAATTATAGCTTCTGGATTTCTGTTAAATGGCTTGCGAGTTACAGTCCTTCAAAAATCTCGTTTATTAGCGGAAGGACTTTTGATCAGTTTTTGTATTACATCCAAATCAACTGCCGATTACATTTCAAAATATTTCTCAACTTTTTCAATTTATATCAACATAGAGTAGGATGTTAACAGAGTTGAATAAAAAAAAATTAAGTAAAGTTTGATATTAGCAAATATCTTTTTATTTGTTTGCCAAAGTTTCGGCATCAAGGCTAATACATTTTTCCCCCATAATGATGGCCATCAATGATATGACCGAAACGTTGGCAATATAACAACACATATTCTCCATTCACTTTCTGATTAGGTAGCTGTCGGTAAATGTTTAATCGCAGCAACACCAACAGAGCTAGAGCATTACATTTTTGAGGGTGCAAAAACGTTACAAAAAAAAATCTATAGACCCCCCAGTCAAAGAAAAGCAGCGTGGCGGCCAGAATTTGGCGGGAGTTAACTTCTATAGAACTACATTTTTCCTATTAATTACTTGCTAAGTAGTAACTAAAACCTAATTGTGAAAGGCTAAAACTTAATAACTGCTTTTTAAAAGAAGTTTTAATAATGTTAATTATTCATCTTTAAAGTGCAACATTGTTCTCTATTATTCATTTTTGAGACCTTACTATATGATTCGGGAAAACCTTTTCCCCATCTTCAGGTAAGAATCAATTTTTCTGTTTCCACATTGTCATAAAATATAAAAAAAAATTCTTTATTACTTCATTCTGTTCTAAATAAAGTTGCAATGCAAAATATGTTACACTGAAAGCTGCATTGTCTTATGGGTTATCTTTTTTACATACACAACTGTTTAAGTACACTGACGCCTTCATTGGTTAAAAACAAACATAATTATAATTTGGAGACCTGCCCATGTTGCTAGGCGACATAGAATCTCCTAGAAGTTTTAAATCTAAGTAACCACTAAGGAATGGTGATTTTAGAGTGTTTAATTTCTATTAGTGTGTGAAGGTAGGTGTAGTGATGAAGTAATTGTCCCAGTTTTATTGTTAGACAAACAGATGTATGTTTATTTGTTCTATAACAATTGTTTTGTATGTGCGTTACTCTTTTTCTGTGTTAATAAACCTTTGTTAGAACCAAGGATGTCGCTGTATTATATTGGGAATAGTACAGAACCCTGGCCTCCTCTACAATTCTTTTCCATCAGACCTATCCTCAGCTGCCCTTCTCCACAGTCGAATGTTAATCTTAGAACCTATTAAATATGGTCGAATAAAAATAAATTTAAAAAATTGACAGAAGGCCAATAATTTTCATTTTTTGTAAACTTTTTTCTCAAGTGATTAACAGATCGTCCTATAAATTGGTATCTGTTCGTTCTATCTAATCCATAACTTAAAAAAGTCCTTTAGATATATATCTTAATGTCTTTTTCTTGTATTAATTTAAATTTTTACTAATTAGTGATCAAATAATACAAAAATTACATTCAGAAAGATGATCTGAAATAAAACAGAAGAGAAACAAAAATTTATATCAGAATATTACACCTTTATTTAAAAAAAAAAAAAAACTTATTAACCTCTAAAATCAATTCCCAAAGGAAAATCCTTTTTAGAATTGTAGAAAATTATTCGTGATTATGTTTAGGTTCAAAGCAGGAGCTTAAATTAGTACTTTGTAGTAATAGTTTAAGTTCTAAGTTATAATCATATATTACAAAATTGGGATATATGTTAACATTTGACATTTGAAACTTATGTTCAAGTTCTACTAACCTTGTTTGTTTTCATTTATTCATCATTTTATTTATCTTTCTATTTTTTTAATTACTTTTTTATTATTATCTTGTTATGACATACTTACGTAATTAATAAAAACATTAAGAGTTTATTTACAACCAAGATTTATAACAGAGTGAGAGTTCAGTTCTTTCTGTGAAATTAGAAACTAGTAATATTTTCTTTCTCGGATTTATCAAGCATCAATATTATTTCCCAATTGTTTTATTCATCCATAGTGTCAATTATTCAATAACTAACTAAATGTTGCTATAAATATTTCAATAAATTCATGATTATCAATTTTTACAATATTTATTCCTAGCCCTTGAAAATTGATAAATGTATTTTATAATGTTCAACACATAGGATGCAGGAGTGTGGCAAGACAATAGGGAAAGCAATTATATAAATTTTAAATTTAATAATTTAACTATAATTTAATAATTAAACTATATTTCTGAGAATAATATGCACTTAAAAGTCAAAAAGTTTAGTTAATAAATTAATATCAAATTAAAATAAATGCGAATTTTACTCTGGATCTGGGTTAAGACACAAGAAAAACTACCCTCGGTACTAAATATCAATTTGGGGGCGATTTCGGCCGGCTCGGGGGTTGTAAATAAACCTAGCTTAGTGTCAGTGGTACCAACCCAACAAGAACCTATTGCATCTTCCCAGAACCTTAGATCCCCCTAAGGTTTCGGGAAACGAGTGCGATAAAAATGAAAGTAAAATTCTATAGGAAAACTAAATATTTAAAAAAAAAAAAAGTTAATAAATTCTGGTAATCAAAATAATTGAACCTTTGTGAATGTTTGGAAGGCTCCAAAATGTTTGCTACTTAAAATAACTAATGATGTAAAACAAAGAATTATTTGAAAGTTAAATTTAAACTCAGACAAAACTCGTCATACTATCTTATGTAACAATGTATGAAAACGTCTTCTGATCTATTACTTTTGAAATTTTTTTTTAGTATAACTAATAATTGTTACTTTCTACCACAAAGTGAAGCAGAAATGTAGATTAGATAACGTCAGAAAATAAAAGAATAATCTATAGAACAATACAAAAGTTTCGTGAAGTCATATTTATTCAAACTCTCACAGATCGCAGAAGGCAATCTTCTATCAATCAGTATGAAGCAAGTAAAATTGATAACTAAAACCAAGTATAAAGGTTTGTTAGAGTACTAAAGTACATTTTTTAACAATACTATTTTTTTTTTCAAATAATTTGTTTTTATTCTGGAAGTAATTTATTATTTAAAACTGCAGAAACAAAACAATAAATGAATGTTTTCAGATTAATAGTGAGATTAGTTTCTTTCGAAGCTTAAAGCCTGTAGGAATACTGAATATTTTATTGGTATATTTATGAAAAAAATAAATTTATGTCATGACCATTAAAATACATTTGATTATGAAAGAAAAAAAACGATTTAACGATTTCGGCTAAGGGCGAATAATACCTATTGACTAGTAATGTAGCTCTAATATTTCTCTCAAACGAAGAGGGTTCGGAATTAGATACTATATTTACTGTAAAGTGAACTATAATCATAATGCAATCTATGCAAGGAATCCATTTATAAAATGTGTTCCCTCTTGATCAAATCCGACTAGATTGAATATTAGCTCGTATAACAATGCCATTGTTCCTAATGTACTGTGAGCCAGTCTAAAATAATGATATAATGGATGGAGTGTCTGTTATCGGTATTCCATAGAAATGTCAGCCTTTACTATACATAAAATAACCTATTATCTTATTATTGTCGAGACTATTGAAGCATAAAATATATTTATTTTTATTAGAAGTTATTGATTATATCATAAAAAATTCTCAATGCCTAACCACATATTACTTTATCGATAATGTCCTGAATGTTTCATTTATTGCTGATTTTGACCTAAAAAAAAAAAAATCCTATCATTATCTAAAAACTACCTTTCCTTTAATTTCAACGTTCCATACGTTGCATCTGTATTAAATTAATTTTTTTTTTTTTTTTTTTTTTTTTGTATGTATATATGCTTGGTTGTTCATATTACAAAAAAAAAAAAAATGCAGAGCGCCGTGAAGTTCGGAGTTGTTTCTGCCTGAACGACATAAAAATCGTGCGGGTCTGTAGATACTTCATATAACGGGCGCTGTTTTTTTTCCTCTGGACGTGTGACCAATTACGTAAAAACATATTTTTTTTTTGTTTTATTAAATTGGTTGATTTAGAGTGTTAATAGTTATGAATTGAGTGTGTGTATTTGCTTATATGGTATGGATGAATACATTATTATCTCTGTACCTATTGCCCTTCATTAAAGCACATTGTACATTTCTCCAATAAAAGCTTTTATTATAAAAATACTTATAATTGCTATTATTATAAGCAATTATTAAATAACGGGAATTTACCATATTTAAGTGGCTATTATATTTGCTGCCACTTACGGCATAACAAATTTAAACAAATAACAAATAAATTCCAAAAAAATGATGTAAAATGAAGCTTTTGTAAAAATTTGCCTCGATAGTTTGAAGAATTATGACTAAAGATTTTAAATTTAGCTTAAAATTTTTTTAAATCAAAATCATAATTTAAATATCTGATTTAAAATCACTAAAAATATTAACTAATAAATTGGAATTCTTATAAATCATAGCAGTTGTTCCGACTTTGTATGTATATTTATATAAAATAAAATATTTAATTTGATTTTATATTACATTTTTCAATGTTGACTATCAAACCACATTTATCCTAATAATTGTAAATCAAACTGATAATTAATAATTTTATCCTGAGACTAGATTATTGATGGTTCGAGAAGAAAGATCACATAGTTCCACTAGATATTCGTTTCAATTTTTCTTTTCTTCCAAACGCACAATTTTATATCATTTGTTATAAAAATGTATATAATTTATTTTAAATTATAATTTTGCAAATGAAATTTATTTCCTCTTCATTTCATAGTATTTTGTATCACAAGATGGTAATAGTAGCAACAAAGGACGTGCTATAAACTTTAATTATAAAATAAAAAACATATTAATAATAACTAGTGTAAATTGTTCTATTTTTTTTATTATTGCATAGATGCAGTAATTAAAGGAAATTATAAATTATATTACTTGATAATTAGTTAGGATTTGAATGCAATATCAAAGACTCATTTACTATAATATAATAAGACCCATTTGAGCATATGAAGTTGAGCTTTGGGGCTTCACTAAAATTCCAGTCGTTAAAAATCCTTATAATCCTAAATCCTTAGTAAAATCCTCAAGTGCTCCTTTAACAAAACGAACTTATCCAAAATGATCAAAACGTCCTATAAGTTGCAGAATTGGCTTAAATCAGAAATCTAGATATGCTGGTGTTGCTCGGATCGAAAGCTTTACGAAAATTTCAATCTCAAAAATTTAATAGAAAATATTTTTTGTTAAGTAACATTTGTCTCCAGGACCAACGTTTAAGAGCTATGTTGGTTTGAATTAAAAAACTCACGTTTAACCATACTTTCTCTCAACTTTGTTTATTTCGAATAATGATTAATTTTTAATGTAATTTCATTAGTGACTGAAGTGATTTGATCATTTTAATTCTACTATGTAAATTGGGAAAAGCAGTAGACTATAGTTAGAAATATCCATGATCTATTGCTGTACCCATTTAGTGAGGTATTGAGAGTTTTTATAGACATGATTGCATTTATCGTATGAATTGATGAACCATTATCTCTATTACCTTAACTGAGATGATATGATGACAATGAAAGCTGTTATATTTTTTAATTTTAAAGAGTAGGATGTAGTTAGGAGTCAGTTAAAAAATAAAAGTCAAATGCAGTGATAAAAAAATAGAGAAGGAAAAATGAAAAATAATAAGGTTAATAAGCAATGGTATAAAAAATAAAAATTAAAAAGTACGATATAATATTGAAATATTGTACAATGATAAAGTATAAATATAAAAGGGTTAATAAACAGTAGGAATTATAGTATGTAAAGAATTGACATTATTGTTAAGAGAGGTTAAAAATAACATACAGTATAAGAAATAAGATATAAGATAATAAAAAGAGAAGTTATGGGTAAGTAGAAAATAATTTTTAAAAAAGGAAACAAAACAAGGTTATAATTAAAAACATACCAGACAAAAGAAAAAAAAATTACATTACTTTATTATTTTTCCTTTTCTCATATTTTTTTTTTTTTGTTTTAATATTTGACTTATTTTTTTAGCCATTAAAGTTGGCCAAAACGTTGGTTAATAAATACGGTCGTCTATATAAAACATTGCCTTCTTTTTTTTTTTTTTTTTTTACTGACCCCATTAACTTCCTACTTTTTATTTCATCCAGTCAATCAAATGATTAATAAAAAAAAAAAAAATACGATTTCAACTTTTTTCACCGTTCCATAATAATTCTGTTTTAGTAATCGAAAAAAAAAAAAAACCGATTAAGGTTTAGTTAAACATTGGAAAAACATGTTGTGCCCGGAGAGAACCACAAACGACTAGATTCGATCTCTAACTTTTGAAGTACGGCCGAAGACGAGAGATGGGCAGCGCGGCACGTGGCGGGTCGGTGACCTTAGCTTCGGTAAACAGTAGCTCCCTCCGCCGGCATCTTTGTCTCGCTCTGTTTGTCTGAGTCTGATGGCTTCTTGGGAAACTCCGTCTGTCCTGTGGTCAACGAGGAATAATTAGTTCCCTAAATCTACAAGTTTAGAATCGATCAAGATGAGATTTAGAGTTTGCCCAGTTTAGTTTAGAAGAGATTACAATGCACTGTAAACTGGAGATTCTTCGATTAAACTAATATTGAAAGTATTAGTATTAGAGAATACTACCCCTCAGGGACTACTATCGACGAAGCGCTGCAGCCCCTTAATGCGCCAAGAATACCTTGTATCGATTCTAACCATGCTCCGATTTTTTCGATGTTATACTTTTTTAGAAGAAAGGATATATTCCTTCATTTACATACAAACTCTAAATCAATGTTCAAACTAATATTAACTTTTATTAAACCTACTCATATTATGATGAGAAATCAGAAAATAATTAAGATGAAATAAGAAAACATCAATGTATAACACTAAATCAATGTTTAATTAATATTATATTAGAACAGAACTATTATAATAATAAATAACAAGTAATTTTAACTTTTGATTATTTTTTTCACACCAGGGAAGTGGAAATAATAAATTATAAATACAAAGTATAAATCCATGAATAAATAACAAAATCCACCTTAAATGTAATGTTGTTAATTTCTGCTATATTTTCTCACATTAGGGAAGTGAAAATAACAAACTATGAAACTTCTGATATACTTTCTCACATTTATTTTTAGATGATCTATTTTATTAAATTAATATTACAATCTGTCCCACCAATACAATAATATGGATAAAAAAGAATCATTTTACAAAATATGCTCACAAAATAGCTGTGTAAAAGTAAACTCCAAGTGGAGCGTCGGAATCGAGCTGGATGGTGAACCGCTGGTAGGGCCGATTTGGTGGAGCGCCTTGTCGATAGTAGTACCGACTCATAGCAATAGAGATGTTTCTTGAGCATGCACAAATCATGATGAAGCATGTTGTACAACAATTCACTTGTGAAATTCGTTCTTTAAAAAAAAAGGATCAAAACATTTTAATTTCAACATTCGCGAACAAACCAAAACTACAAGCTGTGGTGAAACTCTAAGAGTAACAAATACATAAGATTATGACAAGAGGGGCATGAAGCGCGAACAAATTAAGACAATTTTATTTACGAATTAATTTAAGCCATTGGTATTTACAAATATAAATAATTTAATTAATTGCCGAAAATTATTGAATCCGAAGTATTATTACGCTGACATCACAAGAGAAATCAATGATGGTGCAGTGATATTTAAAAAAAAAAGTGCCAAGTACAAAAGATTGAATATATAATTTTACAGAATTACGACTGTATCCATAAAGAGTTCTACTTTTTATATTCCCACCGAATATAGTTAAGCTTTAAATAGCTTCGAAAAGCGCCGGACTATTGATTTGTGTTGATGTATGAACATTTATAAAACTTACAGAGATATCAAATAATAAACGAAAATTTCTTTCACTCTTAAAAAAATAAAAACATGTCATGATACAGTGCTGTTATATTTTTCTTTATGTGTATTAAGGTACCTAAAATCTAAAATTATGTTCCAGCAATAAGATGATATTTTTTTTTCCTGAAATGAAGCTATTATTTCAGATGCTGAGGAGTTCTGCCGGAAAATTGTTTGGATTATAACCTGGTTGTTTAGTTAGTGACACAACTGTTTTTTTTTTTTTTTTTTTTTTTATGTTGGTATGGGTGTGTTTGATTTATTATTAAAACACTAAAACTTCTACGCATTGTACTACAATTCAATGTTGCACCGGTTGAATAGACGTTTCGATGATACTCTCCCATAATGTTCAGAATGACTAGCCATTTTGATCACTTCTTCAACTCTTTGACCCTAGCCTAGCTAGGCGTCATTCTCAAGTGTTGTGTCACTTTCTTCCCCCGTCCATGACCACAACACTGGGCATTCCCACGTTAATAAATTGTTTAGCATAGGAACTTTGATTATTAGTATCTGATAACAATAATTTTAAAAGCGGGTATAAGTATAAAAAATATAAAAATATGATATAAATATATTAATTGTAATTGTAAAATGTTAATAAAATTAAAAAATATCGGATTACTCATATCCGTCCTTTTAGGATTATTTAAAAATGACCCTCAGCTCTTCTTACAACATGTTCCACATAATTAATAACTGACGCAATGAAACAATAATCAAAAACACCAATATGCAACAAACACCAACAAGCAACAAACACCAACGCAACAATTGAAATCCCTTCCAGAATCGGAAACTTATCTTAAGATAATTAAAATATTCCATTTTTTTAAAAACATAATCCCATGTGCACAGTCAGTATCACAGAATTTTTCAAAAATAGATATCTATATTAAGTTAAATCTCATTATAGAAAAGATTTACGCAATCTATAAGTTATTGATTTTTTTAATTCTGGCACGTCTATTATATAAGGTAATCTATGAATATATAAAAGTAAATTCAATGATTGTATGAATGTAAGGTTTTGGGAGAACGATGAGAAGAAACAATTTTTTATTTTTATTTAACTTTTGATATATATTGCCAAAATTTCTTATGCATTCTATAAGTATATTTGTGTGAGTGTGTAGTATATACTGAAATTTAAACTGTTGGTGTAAGTCCTTATATAGTGTTATTACTGATCGACCATGATATACTTCATGAAATGAGTAATACTGATTAAAAATCTCATATCGGTTTTAGAAAATATTAAAAAGTCCTACGAATGGGTATAAAATTGCTGTTCGTGAATTGGTAAGATTACATTAATTAGATAGCTACCACAGAAAGCAGAAAAAAGATCGAGCAAGGTTATTCATAGCTACCTATAAAAGAAATTACTGAGGGGCATCCTTATCAGGTAGAAGAGCTACTACCTGCTGAGTAATACCTTCCAACTCGCCTTCACAGATGTTTGGAATGCACTTCTACTGGAGAGGAAGTTGCGTGGCCTGTGGAAGTGGTAGAAACTAGTTCAATACTAATGATGGTGCTCGTTACACAGTTGGAGACCTTTGATTTCTTGGATTTGCTTCTTTGATCCTTTAGGAAATTACATCCCTTATAGTTCGCCATGCAGGCGTGTCTTATGATTTCCCACAAGATGTATCGATACCATACCGTCTTGACAAATCAGTATACATTTATGGTCATGGTTGTTGTAACACTTGGTTGACAATTCTAGAGCAATTTCTTTATAAATGTGTATTTATTATTAATTATTATTTATGACTTGCAATCGCAATGCTTCGTTCCTCGGAACATTCAAAACACTCCTCTTCCACCACCTTCTTTCTTTCCAGACTGACGCTCTCTAATTAAATGGATGCTCATTATGAATGTCATTCCAGTACATCGGGCATTAAACATTAGCCTATTAGTAAAACTTTCTCATGATAATGTTTTCATTTTTGTAAAGATAATTTTTGTTTTTCTGTTGTTTTTTTTTCTGTATTATCATTTTTTTCCGTTCTTTCTCTACAATTTTGTATTTAATACTTCAGAAGTTCCATTTCCAGATTTTATTTTTTAATAGTTTTTCTACTTGATTATTTTTTTGTGGAAGGTTTTTTCCAAAAAGTTGTAAAATCACATTGAAGACAGCCATAAAAAAAAAAAAAAAATACCTCTTTCTAATCCAGTCAGACCTTGACCAACTGCGAAAAATTTTCAAATATGGACTTGGGATTTTACACCACATTTATTCCTATATTGAAAATTTTAAATTTTAAATATTTCTAGTTCTTTTTATGTTACATAACATAAATATGTTATTATTTTTATTTATCTTGTTGCTTTAAAAATCTGTAGGCCAGATATGATTTTACTTTCTGTTAAGTAATATGATTCTTTAGGGATATATGGTAGTCCCAGAATAAAGTTTTCTTTATATGCTATTCTATTCTATTTAATATGTATATTTTAAGGCTAAAGTAGTGACAGTATAAAATTGTATAAAGTAATAACTCATCAAAGCATTCTTAATTTCCTATCTTAAATTAAATCGTCATCTTACAACGTAAATTTGTTCTGGAAATCAGATTTTTTTTTTCTATAAATAACTTTGACAGTTTTTACAATAAAAATTAATATAACAAACAATTATATATTTGAAGTCCATTTAAATAAGCATTCCGTTTGTTAAACTAACGAACCACGTAATTCCCATTTTTGCAAACATGTTTTTTTGTTATTTTCCATTCCTCGTAGTTAAGTTATCTATGAAACCGTTACACGTTTTTATTTATATATATTTTATTTCGTTTTAACCAAACCTCGTTTGTTATATTAAAGTTCAAAAAAATAATAACATTATGAATTTCCTGTAAAATTGTGTATTTAGTGGTTAAGAGGTTTGGTAATTTAACCAAAGATTTGTGAATTGTATTTTATTTTTTTTTATAACATATATATAGTATAACAGTATTTGATTATTTACTAAGTTTAGTCTAACTCTAGATTCCTCAACGCTTACTTGAGCCTATGTTTCTATTTTTCAATTATCAGTACTTGGTTTGGGGTTTCCCCGAGATGCTTCTAAATATTGTATACACAATATGATTGTATTTAAGTTGTATACCCTTACAATCCAAATTCATTTGTAAAATCCTAAATGCTTCTATTTTGTCACAAAAAAAACTTATCCATAAAGATCTTAATTTTTCATATGTTGCTGATTTAGCCCAAACCAGATACCAATCCTTTCATAGTAAACTTTATACCCAGCCAAATCCACTATAGGAGCCTTACGCTCAATTTCCGCCAGTCTTCCGAGGCGTCTGAAAAGGAGATGGCCAAAAAACCTTTGAATGTAGAACTTTTATTGAAGTGCTACTAGTGAGGAGTTCTTTACTGTTATTGACAAATCATTGTGATAATTTTCTCAAATTTACTTTTGTACATATAGTGTGAATGGATTCCTTGCCAACCATATTACTCATTGTCCTTGGGTGTGGCATCTTGTAATATTTATTCAATAAAAAAAAAAGTTTCCGTCCTATACCTTATATAGTAAAGAAATTAGGGTAAGCAGACAGCTATTGAAACCCTTAAGCAATATTCATACTACAATTATTGAAAAATAGTTCAATACAGTTGAAATATATAGTTATTTTTCTAAACTACTTTAGTTTAAGCTAAACAAGAAAGGTCACACCAAACATTATTAATAGGATATGTTTTACAAGATAATGACAATAAGTAATGTAAATTCAGTTATTGATACTCCTACTTCCTATCTTTTAGAATAAGGGCAGAATTGAAAGTATTTTAACACAGTTGAGTTGTAGGATTTAAAAGGAATTTTTTTGTTGGTTAATTTTTTTTTTAATTTATACGTTAGGTTGTCAAGAACTGACTCGTTCGCTCTTATCGGAGAATGAAATTTACTAACATAAGATTTTTTTCAGTTTTCCAATGACATAACAAAATCTTGATAATCCGATAAAAAATTAATATAATCAGTTAATGTCAGTGAATGCACGCGTTGTTGTGGGGATCCTCAAGAGACGCAGTGGGATATTGGTTTCTACTATACCCTTCGGGAACGACTTTGCCATTCTGACAGCGGAGCTTCCATTACCGGGCCTGAATCCTGCCCTGGCTGAATGACACCTCTGTACAGGAGCCAAAGCACTGGCTTACTAATTACTGAGATGTTCCATGATGTTGGTGAATTAGTGATTAGCCGTCCATAAAACTGTAAGTGTAATTGGATAAGAAGTTAATTATGGATGAGGGCTGACATTGACGCTCATTCAAATATTCAGAGGTACCTGGGCCCAGGGTACTCTCGCTGTAATTATTCACAGAGCTCAGCCGGTGGAGCGACAGTTTTTGCCAAGCAAATTAGCAGACTTTTTTTAAAAATGGAACTTAACTTTAAACCACTAAAAATTCTATTTTTTTGTTTTGCCTATTAGCGGTAAAAGTAAATATTGACAGATTTTTTTTCGGCGAAATATTTCCCATTTCAGTAAATCTCAGCCCTTATTTAATCACGCACATTTACTACACAATATAAAATGTACCTCTGTGAGTGAAAAAGTCACATAGAATGAATATTATAAATTCATCATCAGTTCTAAAAACATTGAGAAAATTCAAAACATTAGCAATTTGCAGCATTGATTATATCGTATTTTTGGATTATTAACAATATTCTGGAAAACGTTCAATTGAGAATTGCACGATTTCAACTTATCGACTTCTTCACGACAGCTATATATATATTCAGCTATATTTTTAAAAATGTAAAAGAAACATTTTATTTTTTTCCCCTAGGAACAGAAAAACCGATCAGTCATAGGAAAAGCTAAAGGACTGCCCGTTTACTTGACTAATAAATATAGGGATCAAAAACGTATTTACCTAATTATCCAACTTATCCCTTTCGTCTGCACACTCAGTCTGCTCTAGCTTCTATCATTTAGAATCCCTTCCTTTTTCCCTCCTTAAGTGACTCAACATGTTTGCTTTCTCACAATATATATATATACAATCTGTGTAGAGAAGGAGTGCTTAACTTTTGAAACTAGTATTTGAATAAATAAATCTCAATAAAAGTTATAAATAATTTATCAATCAATACTACTATAAATAATATGTACCATCATGGTGTACCTCAAATGCAATCTGGGCACTAAACAAAATCTATTCTTATTTTTCCTACAGTTCTTAATAATTATTTTACGGTGTCATTTTTAATGCTTTTCATAAAGTTCCAGAAAGAGAGGGAGGAGTTTGATAATTTGATACAATTTTCGTAACGAATATTTTCATCTTTAATTATAAAGAAAAAAAAAGTTTATGAAAACAAATATTACAAGTATACGTACAATATTATTTATATTTTCCCCAATAACATATATTAAAATGAATATTGCTAACCCACTGTAATGCTAAATAAATTTGAAATGTCATACTTAAAGCAAATATTAGAGTGACAATATATGTATATGTACACAATATGTATATTTTATTATACAGCACTGTACAAACTATGATGATAAATACATACACTTACTTACTTAAACTCATATAGACATAGGCCACTCAAATAGACCGGTATGCAAAAAATACGCACCATAAAAAAAATACAAATGTTGCTATAAAAAATAATCAGACTAATCACGGAATCACCTTGGTACATTTGAAACTACACACTTCAACGTCTTACAGAAGTATCCACAGTAAAGGAACATATGCATAACCTTTTTAGACGATGCAAGGGTGCAGTTGAGTGCTTCTCTCTTGAAGTCTATAAGACACGTATCATTAAACATTTAGTAAATTAATTTATTGTTACTTTAATAATAGGAGTGAACAAAAAATTATTAATATATATTTCTTTAGTAATTATCTCGAAAAAAAACCCGGAGGTTTTGAGATACGAATGATAACATTCAGTATAATCACGACATTTGGTACTCAAGCAAGTACCAATATTCTTATCTTCGGCATTATTCAGCTAAATTGGTCAAATGAGTATTTTACGACTGTTCCACCAACTTTTATTTGTTAGCTGTTTAGGAAACATAAATAATTCCAAGAGTTGAGTAAACTTTTTGGGATCGTCAGTATGATTTCCTCTTTAGCAGTCATTCATTCTGAAATTCGTTGTAATATGAATGTTGATGTACCCAGACTGTCTCAGACAAAGTGGAAAGAATCCAATATTTTATTAAAGGTTGCTATAATTAGTTTTTTTTTTACAGGGTGATCAATTACTATCCTTACGATCCTTATATTTTTTACAGCACTAAAATAAAATCTAATCTCAGGTTGGCTCGTTTACTTATTTAGTAAGAGATTAAGATTTAGGTATTTTTTAAAATTATTTATTATTTTATTGTTGTTTTTTAAAATTAAAACGTTACCAGCGAAATCTGATTTATTTACTTTTCACTTTGAGCAAATTAATTAGACTTCAATTAAATTTTCGTTTTGTTTCTACCAACTGTGCAAGTAATGGAGTAATCTAATTAGTTATATTTTTCTAAAAAATATAAGAAGAAATTTTTCTTCATATAAACATAGGTACTGTTATTCGAGAAAACAATGTTGAAGTGTAGGGTTTTATACAAAAAAAATATTGTTCTCATAACCTGCAGATAAATGACCCTTAAAGACAGATTTCAAATTTAATTTTTTAAATATTCACATGATTAAAAGTTTCCAATCTAGTTTGTTAAATTTAGTCCAATTTTCTAACAAAAAAAAATTTAAAGAAAAAAAAAACAAAACAAAAAAACATTGTTTTTTAGACCTTTTGTGCCAATGTTTTTATGTTGTTTTTTTTTTATTTACTGGAAGGGGATATTCATACAACAAATGAATTTGTAAGTTTTAAAGCCATAACATTAATCCATAAACTTTCACACTCAGCCTGGAAAAGGTTAGGTTCAAAACAACTTTAATAATTTCAATTTTTCGTTAAGGTTCGTTTCATTCCATCATTTTCTAAACTTTTAATTAAATTAATTAGAAGAAGAATAAAAAAGTCGATTTCATCATTATGGATATTCTTTGACCAGAATGCAGGTGTTTAATTTTATTTTTTAATTGATGAGAAATAAAGATATTTTTTTTCTTTAAAAAATAACTGTTGCGGTTATCGAAGTAGGTTGCCTATCGAAAAGAACCTTCTACTTTTTGCATCATCTTGTCATTACTTTACAAATACCATTCAAATATATGTAATTCGCTTCAACAGAAAACGCGAAGATGAATTTGTGATTAATCGTTATTATCAGCATTGAGAATTTCAAATAATACTTATTTTTGTTTTTTGTCTTATTATGGCTAAATGATACCTTTTTCGAGTACTTGGAGCACCTGCTATAAAAAGAGGCTCGAGACATTGCCTAAATACAGACCCCCTGGCCGTTAACCAAGGCAATAAAATCCGGATTTTGATTCTTTATAAGCTGACATAAAAATCTACCTGAACGTCTGGTGAAATAAAAAACTTTTACTACCTTTATTTCCCACTCTCTGTTCGTTTATCATTGACAGAATAAACACAAAAGCTAATAACATACAATCTATCTTATTTAGGTAAAAAAAAAATAATAATAAAATAATTTAAGTAAACTACTACTGAACGCAGATATCTCAAAATATTCAAACCAGATAAAATTAGTTATTTTTATTTATTTATATAATTATTATTGAAGGCGATCAATTACTTTTGGTGAAGTTGTTACTGTATTATTTAATATGAAAAATATATATATACACAATAAACAGTAGGGTGTCATAAAGGAATGCATATCAAGGTAAAACTAAATAATTGAAAGCAAACTATACTAAATTTTTATAATAGGTTTGGTGTAATAATGTTTACAATCTTACCCTGCCTCCAATGGTTCACGAAGCAGTGATGCGAGGAAAGAGATGCTCTAAGAACTCAAAGATCACTGCTTAATCCCTCACATACTGGAATAGAGGTGTTCAGTATGTTCTCAGGCTGTCTTACATCAAAGTTGGTGTTTGGAGACTTGGATATACCCAATCTCAATAATGTGTTTGTTTAGGAGAAAAACCTGGCGGTTGAACGTGATTATTGCAAATCTTCTCTTTGCATTACCGTTGGACTAGTAACAGTATATCCTTACCTAACTACTTAACCATAGATCCTTTAGGGTTTTCTATGGTACAGAATATAGTATATATTTTTATATATATATATATATATATAATTTTATTTTGTTTCTTTAATATAATTTTCTTGCATTTTCTCCATAAAATTCTTATCAAAGAAAGTTATTCTTTCTTTCATTATCTTATATATAGGGGACATATAGGACCAATGTGTACTTCTTAACACTATGAAGTATCAAGTGAACTTAATTATGGCAGATAATAAATAAAATATTTTATTTGTAATCTAGACGGTTTTTCCTTTAGTTTAATACCTTTTTGTAACTGGAATAGTTTCACTGTAGAAATAGAAATAGAAAATAAATTTTATTTAGGGACCTTCATATAAAATATACAAATATGTTCAATTGCTTTTTACTTATTTTAAACTGTTAACTTTTGATTTGATTTTAAATATTTTTATCATTAATATTGTTTCTAGTTTATTTATTTTACTCTATATATTGTACAATAAGATGTTCTTTTTCTTTTTTTTCTTTTATTTGTTGTTTATTTCTTATTGCACATGTTGTATAAATAGATTCATAACCCTCCATATTACTTATTACCCTTAATAGAAACATATTGTAATATTTACTAAAAAGAAAAAAAAAGACAATAAACTTATTTTTTTATGGTAATATAAATATAAATTTCCTAAGAAGCGATCATACGGTTCAATTGGTATTCAAATCATTTTCGAAACAGATAATATTCCATAGGAAATATGAAACAATGATAATAATGAACAAACAATAATGAAGAGGAATATTTTTAAAAATTGTAGCGATGGAATTATATTAGGACTAGTATTCCCGTCGCGGCTTCGCCCGCCCTCATAACTAAAGATAATTTCAACTAAAAATTAAAGTTTTATTTGTTTATCGATAAGATTCTTGTATTTTAGCATGTGGTTCAGCATTATTTCTTCAATGATTTTTTAGCAGTAATTATTAATCTAGTTATAATTGCACTGATCAGGTGGTTGAAGATTACATATAAGCACCATTAGGCATAAAATTTTTAACTTTAATGTATGAATTGGTAATCAAGATGGATAAATACTATTAAGAAACTCTTGCGGAAAATAAACTGCATTATCAGTGCTTACGACAAAAGGCCCGTGAATCATATTTTTACACACGATATAAAAAAGAAAAGGATCTACATTTTAAGTTAGTAATAATTTGTATTCGGCAGAAATAACTTTATTGATTTCATCTGGTTATATGTTGATTTCGAACTATAAAAGTATATGACAGTGTGGCAAACCTCGTTCCTGCCTCTCAAAATTGTACATTTAAATTTTAGTTATTCTAAATTTTACCATTGCAAAACCTTCCTAGAATTATAAAAATTATTTATTTAGATGTCGGTACAGATACAGTTTACCATTGTTAACTCTATTGTGGAATGGCTCTATACACAATCGGTCCATTTTCAAGCTTCACTGGGATCCACATATCGCACACCATATTTAAATTTTTTTTAATAATTTTCTTGATAGTTAATTAAGTGAATTTTATCATCGATTTCAAGCTCTTTTCTAACCTCTCGTGTAGAATGGCACTCCCCACCTATCGGTCAATATTCATACTGCACTGTTGTCCACATATTAACCTTTTTTAATAAAATATAAATTAAAAATCAGTAGATTTTAATATTGCTAAACCTTCTTAGAATTATGAAAATGATGTAGTTAATATTTAGTACAGATTTGTTCAGTAATATTCGCGGTTAGTGATCATTCACAAACGAAAAATGGCTTGTCCTTTTATATAATAGTATAAGTTATTATTATAGTAAATTTTCTAATTGTAAATCTTTCAAGAACTATGAAGATGATGTAGTTAAAATTTGGGTTCAGATAGGTTCATTAGTTTTACTAAAATGCTATTGTCGCTTGCCACATATTCGATTTTTAAATTTCACTGGAATCCACACGTCACACCACATATTTATAGCTTTTTGGATAACAAATTAATTTAATTTAGTAATTTTATTATCAATTTCTAGCTATAATTAACACTGGATCATTGTAACCTCTCTTGAATGGCGCTTGCTTTACTACCCACCACATATTTATCGCTTTATAAACAGTAATTTAAGAGGAAATATGTAAATTTTATTATAGCTAAACCTTCTTTGAACTATGAAGATGATGTAGTTATATTTGGTACAGAATAGTTCTATAGTTTTCGCGGTTAGTGATCACGAACGGAAATGGCTTGTCCTTCTATATATAACTTCATCATCCCCCGTCGAGGAATTTTAACTAATAATTGATTTTTTGTTTATTGATAAAAATCTTGTATTAAAGTGAACAATTGAAAATTATATTTTTGATAATATTTTCACGCATAGCAGCCATTATTAACTTGGTTAAATTTAGATTGATTAGGTGTTTGAAGATAATATAAAGCATAATTAGACATCCAATTTTCAATTTTAATATATGAGTTGGTGATACAGATGGACAGAGACTATTAAGAAACTGCATTATCAGTGCTTACAAATAAAGGTTCAAAGTTCATATTTTTACACACAATATTAAACAGCTGAGGATCGGCATTTTGATTTTTAATAATTTTCATTCGACAGAAATAATTTTATTGATTGGATCTGGTTGGATTTTAATTTCTAACCATAAAAGTATGTGGGGGTGTGGCAAAACCCGTTTCTAACAATTAACATTGTACATTTAAATTTCTATTGTTGCTAAACCTAGAACTATGAACATGATATAGTTAAAATTTGGTATATTTCACTCCATATAGCTGTTTTTATAACGATTTAATTGAAAATAAGTAAATTTTATTATCAATGTCCAGCTCTATTTAACATTGTACCTTTTAACCTTTCATGTAGATGGCAATTGCCGCCATTTTTTAACTTCACTGTTATCCACTCATTATTCATTTTTCAATAAAGAATTAGTTGAAAATCATTAGATTTTACTATTGCTAGACCATCCTATAAAGATGATGTAGTCAAAATTTGCTAGAGATTGGTTCAGTAGTTTTTGGCGGTTAGTGAACACAAACGAAAAATTGCTTGTCCTTTTATATAATAATATAACCTTATACCGCCATATGTTAGAATCGTATAGAGCTAACAGATAATTGTGACTTACAGATAATATACAAATAATATTGCGACAATAAATTAAGATATAAGGTATCCTATCTTTTTTGTTGGATCAAACTGCACACGGTATGCAAATTTGATTAAAATCGGTTCAGTAGTTTAGGTGTTAGCCGGCCCCTAGGCGGCGACACGTAATTTATATATATTAAGATAATGATAGCAATATGACCTCCTGAAATATATTTATTTATCAAAAAAAATATTTTTTATTATATAACTAATCAACGTTCCATGGCCAATGCCACATTCTCAATCCCTACAATATAGATATAAAACAACAGACAATTCATTATGACAAAAACATACTAAAAACATATATTAAATAAACATATATTAATATTATTACTATTTATCATTGTCAAAGTAATTTCACAATATGCCTCGGTATATTTTGTGTGAGGCGAACCTAAATAAAGATTACATTTTTTTGCAGTCGTATAAAAACATTTATATTTTTGAGTATATCACAACTGCAATGTCTACATTAAACTGATACACGCACATACACTTTTTTTTTAACAGAGATTATATATTAATCATTTCCAGGATTCAACGGGTGACTAATTCTGCCATACGAAACATCGTTAAGACGGAAAAAACTACCACACCATTCAAACGAAACAGCTGCTGTGGTGAAGAGATGGCCAAAATATTCAACTACATCCCGGAAGAAAGACGAAAAAGAGGCCGCCCAAGGAAAACATGGGTTCTAGTAGTTGAGGTTGTGATGGCGGCGAGAGGACTACGGAAAGATTGGGAAGACCGCGAATACTGGCGGTCCAGTGTATTGGGTATCGGTATATGACCTAAGATCGTCAAATCCGATTAATAAAATATATATATATATATATATATATATATATATATATATATATATATTTATATATATACACACATATACATTAATAATTGGCGAAGTATATTGTGAATTAATTTTGACTTTGAATTATATTTTGAGATAGTATATAGTAATAGTTTGATAATAGAATGTCATGTGTGATGAACACTCGATCCATTTCAATAAATCAAGTGCGAAAAATTATAGGTGAGGATCTTGAATCATCTGCGGTTTGGATCGATTTTCATTTGTTCCCTTATGGAAAATTTATTAAAATAATTGCACAAGTTAGACCTATGAAATTTAGAGATGAAATGATAATATTTACAGTGTCTAGAAGGTATACAATAAAAAAAGTTATAAAAATGACTAAAGAAAAGTAGAAGGGGATAAAGATGACAGAGAGGCTTAATACAAGATTGGAGAAGAGAGGGATAGAGATCGTTGAACCTGGCCGTACCGTTATAGCAAAAACTCACTCGCCCCTCCACCAGCTGAATATGCACCCGCCTGCACTTCCTACCTGCATTCCTCCTTCCCCTTGCTCTTCTAGCATGTCCTTCACGACGGAGCAATTTGGGACCAGATTTTGTCTGCAATTGATAAACCATCAACCATACTGTTGGTTGGAATAGCGAAAACATCAGCAGTCCCTAGAGTTTCATAGATTATTTATTAGATTATTATTAAATAATAACTACTGAAGTACTATTATTTCGCCTATGAAATCCTTTGTTAGCTTGTTATTTCATATCTGAAGAGGAACATGTAGTTTTTAAAAAATAAATATTTTATTTTTCTTAATTTTTTATTGAGTATCTGCTTCATTGACACTTCGCCGATAACCTACGACTTTCTGCCCTGCAGTATCCTTTGATAATATTCCACTGATCCCCGTAGAACAAATCCATCAGCGCAAACGTCTTACTTGGAATCCTCATAGGAGATTTAAAAAACAAGAAACTGCTCGTCGTTTTCGACTACTCCAACATTTACTGGACAAGCGTTCAAAGCTTCCAATAAGTTACAAAAGACTTATTTACACGACAGTAATTAGAACAATATGGACTTACAAAGTTGGGCTTTGGGGCTCCAAAGAACCTTCCAACTCTACTCGTATCGAATCCTTACAATTTTTTTTCTTAAAATCCTCAATGCTCCTTATTATTTCATAAACAAACATATCCATAATGTTTTAAATGTTCCATATGTAGCTGATTTTTCCCAAACCAAATACATTTCCTTTCATACTAAACTCAATACCCTCTCGAATCCACAAGTCTCCCAACTTTCTTCTTCTTAGGCTTGAGAGAAGATGGCCAAGAGGCCTTCTAATATAGAATTGTTATTGAATTGCTACTAGAGTTGTATACATCAAGAAATTTAAAAAACAAAACTTTATCAATATTTACAATATCTACAATAAGTAAATGTGATGTGAAATTATTACAACGACATGTCTTTTTAGATCAGAAAGTCCTTAAGACATCTTTTCAGACGTCTGGGAGGCTTATAGAGTAAAAAGCAAGCTGGTAAACTAATGGATTCGAGAGGGTATAAACTTTGTCATGGAAAGATAGGCATCTTGTTTGAGTCAGATTTGCAACACATAGGACATATAGATCGTTATGGATAAGTTTATTAGAGACATAATAAGAAGCATTGAGGATTGTAAGAAGGATTTTTGATTGTAACGACTGGATACGAGAAGAATTTAGTGGAGCTCGTAAGTTCAAATAGGTCTAATCACCGTGAAGTAAATAAGTCTTTTGTAATTTAGTGGTAGCTTTTAACGATTGTCTAGTAAATATTGGAACTATTGGAAATAATGAATTTAGTTTCAGTTAGCTACACAAATTTATATAAGTATTTAGATATATAAAAATACAGGTTACGGGGTTTACTTTTTTTCTGATTTTTTTTTTAAATTGAAAGTTGTTATATTAAAGGTATTTTACCTTTGAGCTCTATTAAAAGTAATTTCACTTCCGCTGTCGGCTTTGGCTTTGTAATTCGGGGATGTATTTATATTCCGTTCTTCTATTTTATTACCTCGTTTCTATTCAAGCGGATGTAAATGAAGCGGTTGTCTTGTGAGGAAGTCCCTTTTTGACAGTTTAAGTCTTTTCGGAAGACAGTCTGCATACATAATATCGACAAAAAGATCCTTTTAAAAAACAAAATTTATCTTTGAAAGTTTTAGCCAAATCACACCTTGAATCGATAGTCATAGATCTTACAGTCAATGCTAGGCGACACCGAGTATATTGTCAATAGTAGAAGAAATCGATAACATTACGTGCAACCAGTATATGAGTGACTGCTGACTAATCATTCTAAGAAATTTTCTCTCTCTACATAGGCAAGTGAAATTTCTTTTACTTTCCCCTATAAAACAAGAAGAAATAGACACTTAAGTGCCTAATCGATGCATCAAATGAAAAGTTACATTGCTCTTGGAAGGGTATTCCTGTGAAATGGGAATTTCGCGAAATGGATGGAGAAAGCAAAAAGTATATTTAATGTTTAATTATTAAACAATAATCCCATGGACCTCTCTGACGATTTAAAATCTCATTTTACCTACAATACTTTCTACATTAAAAACATTAAATCTGATTTATAAATAAAAATATCAATAAATCCGAAATATCAGAGTGAGGAATAAATTAAAATAAATACGAACATTATATACAAATTATGTATGTAAATACAGTAGAACCTCACTAAACCGACTACTAAGGGACGGCTAAAACGTCGGATTAACCGGAGATTTCAATGAAATATGTTTTTCATAGAAAAGTGGGTATTATAATTATATTAAAAGTTATATATTAACAAGTAAAAAAAAAAATAACATACATTATGTGCACTAATATAATAATATGTCTGCATAGATATATTTTAGACAGCTATTTATATACAGAAGCATTGTCCGGATTAACACTATGTTTTGTTAGATTTTTAGCAAACTTAGTCACATTTAAAATTGTTCATAATTTGTATGTTCTAAACGCCGTTTTTTAACCGGAAAAAAATCACACTGTCCACCACTTTTGAGAGAATTCGGTTTAGTTTATTTAATGTTGATTATGAAAATTTTTCTTTAGCTTCAACTGTGCAGCAGATATTTTGGTGAAACGTTGAAATTTTTAATGCTTTTACGATACCAATTAGCGAGCGGTGGCGCTTTAAGGACAAAAATTTGGATTTTTGCATACAAACACTAACAATACATAAATAAATCAAAACTGCCCGACCTTTTACACACAAAAATTTATAATTTTACTGGATTATTATAGGTTCCACAAAAATGTTGGGCACCCCACGGAACTCCTAAAGTCCCGGAGTTCAAGGTCGGACTAGTGAGAAGCGGATTAGCGAGAATCTACTGTACGTAAATAAAAAATAGTTATCATCTATTTAAACCCCATAAATAACAACCAACGACTAAACAATTTTTCAATGTAAGAAAAAAAAAATCATCTTTTGAAGAAAATTTTGAAAAGCAACAACCAATGTCCTTATGATTACCACCATCACCAAAAGTTTGATTTATATTTATTATATTTGGTTCGTATTTCCCATAAATCCATAAAACAAAAATACTTGGAAATCGGATCAGGTTTGAAATGAATCCGTATACCGACTTGGGAAAATATTAGAAAATTGAGGATTAGTAGGCCTTTCATAGATAGTAATATTTTTTTTTTTTTCTTGACTGTTACTATTAGATGTTTAATAAGGTCTTGAACTTCAGTAAATAAAAAAACTTATTTTGGCGACGTTTCGAAACTATATTGTCCTCATAATCATGCCCTACAGTGAAAAAACAGGTTACAATAAAATTATATAAGTTACTCAGGTTATTTCGAAATTAAAGCTAGCAGCAATAAAAATGCGTAAGAATATAACTACAATACAATTACTACAGGATATAGTTTCTTTGTTTTTGTTTCTTTTTTTGTGATTTGTCACCATGTTAAAAAATAAAATGTCAAATGACGTATAGATTAAATGAATAGATTGTATCCATTACTTTTAGTAGTAACTTGTTCTTGTATTTGTTAGTTATTGCTTCATTTTATATATTGGAGAGAAGAAAAGAGAATAGGAAATGAGCCGGGTATAAATAGTGCTATAAAACAGTTTTAGATTCCAAAGCTGGCCTGTGACCAAAGCAATGGAAAGAGATAGATGAGATGGTAAAAAAGATTCATTAAACATATATTAATATAATAATATTTATAGACAATATAGAAGAGAAAATAATTCCTCAATAATCTTTCTTTCAGCAAAACATATTAACATATATTTTTTATTCATCAATAAAAGAAAAATTTTCGGTTTTGCTGTTGGTAAAATTTTTGTATGTATCTTTGTATCAGTAAATTCTTAATTAGAAATCTAATAATATTCTAATCGTTGACACTTTGGATCTAGAAAGTCAACAGCATTTACAGAGTAGAAGTAGAAGATCTAACTACTAGCTAGATATTAGGTCCATGTAGTAAGCCTAAGCTCGACTGCGGATGGCAATATTACCGGAAGCGCTAATACAATGGTAAAATAAAAATAAAATCGTGGATGGACAAAACTGTATTTATTTGTACACCGATTGTTTTAAGTCCACAACAAACAGCACTTGTTAGTTTTCTATTTAAAAAGGGATAATCGAATATTTAAAGAGTTGAATATTACAAAAATGATTACCTATAGGAACTATTACCTGAATAGTCACAAAAACCGAAATATCGATTGATTAAATTTGTATTGATATATTTTTAAGAATTATTGTTTTTGTTAATAAATTACTTGCACCTGTTACTATTATTGGTTATAGTAATTATTTAATTGCATTTGTTATTATTAATGTATTATGTATTATTATTCTATCCATTAATTTATGCATACCGATGGTTATTAACTTAAATTGATATCTTTGTTAGTTAACGATGAATTTAGTACATCGTAGTTATTGATAATTCTATATTGTGTTTTATAACATTGTATATTACAGTTTAATTGATATATTTGTTAATTAATGTTGTATTTGTATTAGATTGTAAGTTCACGGTACCTCTAGTCTGAGATGTGCACGTCACCTAAAATTATTCTAATAAATAATGGAAATACTCATAGTAATAAAACAATCTTTCGAATTCTTTCTAACCAAAGTATACTTTCAACTGTACGCTTTTAGAAAGGCGATCAAAGTAAATTGATGCCAACCTGAGATTGCAGTGCAAACATAGAGCTTATAATTTATCTTAGCATTCAGGCAAGAATGAATTCAGCAACGAAGTCAATAAGGGCTAAAAATACATGATATCAGACAAGTACTATCACCAAGCAAATAGTTCTTTCTAACAACCAATTTTATTGCAAAATAAGAAATTGAAAGAAAAAAAAAAAAAAAAAAAAAAAAAAAAACTTACTATAACTGCTATAAAACGTTTTTACAGAAAAGGTACAGAAGAAAGTATCACTTGATGGTTAAGTTCTAAAAACAAACAAAAAATTCAAAACATCAGCAATTTGATGATTATAATTAGTCTATAACGGACCCTTTCCTAAAAAGTGTTGTATTTGAGGTGAAATGTAATGGCTATAATGATACAAAGATTAAAAGAAAATATAAGAGCATATAATAATAAGACGCACAATTTCAACATTCAAAATTAAATAGCTGGGATCTCTCTGTGCCTGGCTTATCCCTTCATAAGTGGAGGGACGGGTGAGGTGGGGGGATCCCTAGGATGAGTGTAAATTGTAAATAGAGTATAATTGTATTTTTACCTTTATTTTATCTTTTATTATTAGTATTATTTACATTTTTTTTTTCCTGAATTTTTCTATTTCATTTTGTATATAGTATGTTTTATATTGCTTATGTATAGCATAGTTCTTTTTTTTTTTCTCTTTTTATTTTCTTATATTACTTATTTACTTTATTTTAATACTTTATTTTTTTATTTTTTATTTTTTTTCTCATTGTACATAATGTGTGAATGTAATCATATGCCATCTATATTGCTTATTGCCCACATTTGTGGCAGATTGTAATAACTACTCAATAAAAGATTTAAAAAAAAAAAAAAAAAAAAAAATTAAATAAATTCAAAAAAGACTTGAGAGTGAAACAAATTTATCAAGTAAGCCTAAAATTAAATATTTAGGCATAATAAAAACTTTATTTTAAATAATAAAATTTTTTCATTAGCCCAATTTTAAATTTATTTCCAATAAGTACTGAAAAACCGACCAGTCATAGGGAAAAGCTAAAGGAGAGCCCATTTACCTGACTAATAAATGTAGGAATCAAAATGTATTTAACTAACTACAAAACTCTTCACAATCAGTCTCCTGTAGGTCCTGATATCTTTCAGAAGCCCATGCATTTTGCCTCCGTAGGTGAGTATCAACATTTTTTATTTCTTGTCTTACATTTTTAAAATTTAATATGTATAATCTATGTTGTAAAGTACTGATGTTTTAAATGCTCGATTGCTTTTAGAAGTGACGATGAATATTTAAGATTAGAAACAAGTCTTCCAATGAAAAATTCCAATAGAAGTGTCAATTAATTCATCAACCCTAATTGACCCATCTATACTATCATGCGTACCTCTTGAGACATTTCTTCATTCAATTATTATTAATGATCTGTATTCTTAATGCTTCATTCATGAATATCCAAACTACTCCTCAGTTCGATTCTTCTGCGACCATCATGCGTACCTCAGTAATAAACACATATCGCTCATTTGCTGCAACAACGACATAACCCAAAAATAAACTTTTGACTTATACCGAGCTTTTGACTGTATAATGAACCTATGTAGTTTTAGTCGGTAGAACGTTATATTTGAACTTTAACTACTCACTAAGAGAGAGTAGGATATGTCTACAGATCGTCCTGTACTTTGCTCACAAGACTGTCCTTCAGTAAAATCGAATTTTTTGAGTTATGTCGTTGTTGCAGCAAATGGGCGTTATAACATCAGATATTACAATATGTATATTTATCATATCTACCTATAATTAATTTGTCAATTTATGTTAGCAATATATTAACATTCAACAATTTCATCAATTATCAAATTATTATATAGATGAAAATTTGAGATTTGTCTGGTAAACAGTCGGTGTCACAAGAGATATTAAGGTCCTAATGTAAGATTAAATAAAAAAAAAGAATATTTACAGACGTTTTGTGAGCCTTAAAGAGGTAGTTGATTGAGCATAAAATTGAATCCCTCCAGTACTGACACACGGCTAGAAAATTAAGAATTTAAATAATAATCGCAGATAATATAAAAACGATTTGGCTATCAAAATGTTTTGTTAGATCGGACAAATCTGATACGAGTATCCTTCAGTGATGCTAGAGGCATAATGTAAGGGCATCCCTGTGATTTTTTTATTTCTTTACCGGAAGGAAATCTTGATTTGCTTTAAGGAAAAATGGAAAATGGAAAAAAAATTAATCCTGTTAAATAAACATGCAAGAGAACACAGGTTTGGCCTCATGAGAAAGAAACAAAACAAAAATCCAAATCTAGGTCTCATCTCAGAACTACGTATTCTTTCAGAATTTTTAAAGAAATTTATCGGTCAGTGGTTTTAAAAATTATATTTCTTTCTACTGAAGAATTTTAAAAGAGGGAGTCCTATCAATAAGCACGTCCAATATCTCGCAACCAAGAGAACAGAAGTAGTGGGAAAAATAAAAAAAAGTATTTTCACCGTTCACGTCGATACAGAGAAATTTCATAATCTCGTGAAATACAATTTGACAAAGAGCTATACTTTGATTTATTGTAAATAAGCTGTGATGGCAATAAAGGAGAGACAGATAGCGCCATAGAAGACACCACAGAACACGGAAACTAGCGTGCGGGGAACTGCCACCTGCAGAGTCAGATAGGACACTGCTCAATCTCCTCCGCAATTATCCTCAGCAATTAGCCTCAAATATCTAACTCTTAATTTCCACTAACGCTATTAATAATAGCCACGGTTTGACCATCTTAGGCCAGAATTATATTTTTATTTATTTATTTTTAATTTTTATCCTCTTTCATACACTGTGATTATTATAATTCGTTTAATTTATTAATCAACCTTATAAACATAAGGAATAATTATCCCTTTCTTTATTATTACTTACGTTTTCGACCTTTTAACTATCTGTCCACAATTTTTTCCTAATTAAATAAAATATAGTAGTATTATTATACTTATTATTTATTATATTAGGTATACTTTAATATAATAGTATTATACTTTAGTATAATATTCTGAATGAAAATAAATACTGAATCGAAGTTCAATGTTGATTATGTAGAATATGAAATGGTTTGATGAAGTAATGAATAAAATAGGAAAGAACTGACATAATAATAATAAAAATAATAATAATAATAATCATAAAATTGTATTGATAGACAGAAGAAAGCGCTACGTTAGAGCCAATACAAAACCTGGAAACACTAACGCAACAAACTATAATGTCGAAAGCCATTATACACGAATAAAATTAACAATTAATCAAAAATTTCGTATTATATGCAATAAACTTTTGGGTACAGTAACAATTAAGAGACCATTGCACTAGTTTATGTAACATAAAAATCAGGCATACAGGAAAACATAATGCTCAATTGCATAATTCAATACACGGTTTCTTCCAAACTTCAATCAGTTTTATTTATTTATTTTTGATTTGCCTCTACCCCTCAGTGTCATTGGCAGTTCGTCTTCGATTTATTATTTTTTATATCCGTCCATAAAACCTGATAGCCTTCAGAAACTCCAACAATGACTTCACTGATTTTTCATCATCCTGTAGGATTTCTTTCATATATATTTCTTTCGTATATGAAATTTTAAATCTTTCCCTCTGAGATGAAAACTGTGAACAATCTATTAAGATGTGTTTTACTGTCCTGGGTTCCTGACAGTTAACGGATGTAGGCTCCAATCCGTGGGGAAGGTAGCCATGTGAGAATTCTCAGTGGCCGATCCTCATGCGGCACAAAATTATTTCCTCCTTTCTGGACATCCTATATGTTGTTTGCCAGTTTGTTGAACAGTTTGACTTTACATCTAACAATTTAGACCTATTTGTTATCCACGTCTCATCCCACTTCGCTATATACTATAATAGCCAATACCATAACCACCAGTAACATAGCATGATTATGAGAACAATATAGTCTCGAAACGTCACCAAAATAGTTTTTTTTATTTATTGACTGAACCTTAAGAACCTTACTAAACATATATACTTATATATAAATATTTAACAAAGTACCTCATAAAATTATTTGAAACATTTTCAAAACAACACCACGCAGATTTTCTTTGGCAGAGAAAATACGTACGTAGTGACGAATGAACACTTTTAAAAAATGAAAACGTCTTAAAAACTCTTTTTTCTGAACTGAATAAATTTCCTTAAAACAATGATCATTAACAAGAAGATAAATTTACAAATCTATCGACAATGACATTTAGTTTAATACTTTTATTGTGTGTCTTATATTTATTTTATTTTATTTATTCTTATTATTTCTATTTCTGTTTTTCACTTCAATAACGTTTTATTCCAAACATCTCATAATCATGAAATGCGTATAATTTTGTAATTGAAAATGCAAAAAATATACTTGTAACCATGGTGTGCACATTAGATTAAATAAACGCTTCTTGCATAGCGTTACTTTGGAAGAGCAAACAATATATATGTACATAGTAGCATACTATTTTGAAATAATTTATGTTTATGGATAACAAAAATTTATACTGCTAACAGCAATTCCAAATGAAACTGATTAAAATGAAATGGTATAAATTCAAAGCGTGCCCTGGGGAGATGAAAATAGCTTAGGTCAGAAGTTCATAAGTTTTTTAGGTCATGGAACCTGGTGTTATTAATTATGCACATTAGTCGATTGTGACAGTCGTTAGCATAACCTCTCGTCCATTTCCCTCTTGTTTTAACTCTATTAATCAAATCTCATATATTTAAATAACAAAAATATTTTATGCTCGTAAAATATTCAAATCCTAGCAAGTACAAAAAAAAAAAAAAAAAAAAAAAAAAAATAGGTTTGAAGAACAATGCTGAAATGAAAAAAGTAAGTCAATATTAGAATATGGACTGAATATAGTTGCAGTCAATACACTCTGTTGATCTGAATCGAGGTTAGGTCTATTGACATTCAACTATTAGAAATGGCAGCATTGACCTAGGTCTATAACCACTATCACCTATTTGTGCCTTCTGTCATTACAAAGATCAGTTTCAAGACAAGATGATTGCATACTTCATTGTGATCAACCTAATTATAAGAAATTAACTATACATTTTTGTAATTCCTATTTATATTCTTAATAGGATATGCTGAGTCACCCTGTGAGAAAGGCATTCGACTACCAGCTTCCTGACTCGAGTTCAGGTCAGGCTTTAGGTGGAAACTCTATTTTCTGTCATTCCAACTGTGTATCGACCTTGGGGTAGGGATACGCATCTGGGGTACAGCCATGCTTTGTAATATGAGTAGCCAAAATCAGGGAAGAAAACCTGGTGGTTGGACATGATTTAAGCCTATCACAATCGTTGGTCAAGTCAGATGTAATCTGGCCAGATCTAGAATGTTCGGCGGAGCTTTAAATAGGCCGACTTCCGGCCTAGCAGGCAGTATCCATGTGTCAGTGATCAAGTAACGATCAATCAGTGACAGCTCAGTCAGTGAGTTAGTGACAGTGATCAACAGTGTCAGTGAGTGTAGTAACAGTCTCTGTGTCAGTGTAATAGATTCTTATGTATAATTGTGACATCTAGTATTAAGATATTAAAGATAAGTATTGTGTAATATACATATTAGTGTAATTAGACCTAAGTATAATTGTTATTAGATAAAGTAGCTTAAGGGACCTATTTGTATTTATTAAGTTGTAAATAAATTAGTGTTTAGTATTTAAGTTGTGATTTGATTAGTCATACCCCCAGTGGCCCGCAACAATTTGGTGTCAGAAGTGGGATTACAGTTTAATTGCTATTGTTGTCTTGTATTTGTTTTGTAATTATTGAGCTACTGGAAAATGGCTACTCAAAGCGTTAGATTAAATGATTTAAAAGTTGCAGATTTGAGACAGGAGTTGGAGGAGCGTTATCTGGATACCTCCGGATCAAAAACTGTGTTGCAGCAGCGTTTGCGCCAGTTTTTTATAGATTCGGGGGAAAACCCAGATAGCGTTAATTTTGAGACCGATTTGAACAGATTAACTGCAACTTTTAAAACTGTATTAGGCAATGTTGAAAACAAATTAGGTAATGTACAAAATGAGTTAGGTAATGTAAAAAATGAATTAGGTAATGAGTTAGGTAATGTAAGAAATGAATTAGGTAAAGAGTTAGGCAATTTGAAAACAAATTAGGTAATGTACAAAAAGAATTAAGTACTGAGTTAAGTAATGTTAAAGATAATTTAATTACACTAGAATGTAAGCTAAGTACTGTAGAAAATAAGTTGATGGAGACTGTGGACAAAAAGTTAACTGATGTAGAATGTAGATTAGGAGAAAAAGTTTGTTCGATTGAAAATGAACTTAGGTTAAGAGTAGAAGCCCTTGAGGGACGCACGAGCCACCCACCAAAGGACGACAGCGACAGATCCTCCGAGGGCAGCTCTCACAACACCATTCGGCTTGCCAATGCTGGGACGCCACCAACACACAACATCATTCCAGTGTTCGACGGAAAGACACCGTGGGAGGATTATATGACTCTCTTCGAGACAGCGGCTTCGATCCATGGATGGTCTCAAGAAACCCAGGCTTCAACGTTGTGCCTAGCCTTGCGTGGAGACGCCTTGGGAGTACTCCAGGGGATGCCAATGACGGAGCGGTCCAAATACGGGGAGCTGGTGAGGAGACTGGAGATGCGGTTCGGCCACCGCCGAGTATAATTGTTGGGCGCTTCACCAAACGCACGGAGGCCAGCATCTGTTTTATTTGGTTACCAAGCGTGCCTCCCATCAGAAATCAACGTACGGCGCACTACAGCGAAGCCTCAACGACCTGCGCAGCCAGCTTTTAAGACTGCATGTCACTAAGCTCGCCATCCCCAAGTTGGGAAGGGGGCAGTACGGTCTGGTGAGGTTGAGGGTTCAGGTAATAATACCTCATTCATTTACTATTTTATTCATCTAGCCTATTTTAATTCAGTAATATTAAACCTCCCAATTCTTTGCGTATCCATTCCTTACAATACAAAGCCCTTAGTAAAATCCTCTATGCTCCTTATTATATTAATTATACTATCCATAAAATTAATTATTTAATTATCCATAAAGATCTTAATGCTCTATATTCATCTGCTGATATTAAACCTATGCGTATCTCCTTACAAACAAATTTTCCTATGCTCCCCCTTGACAATTTTTTCCATAAAACATTTATATCTACCTCGACAATTTTTATAACATTTAAAAAAAAAAAAAAAAAAAAAATGTACGGAAATATAAATAGAAATGATGGAAACCTGAGGGGGAAAAAAATCCCTTTTATTATAGGATTTGTCATAATGGAAATATGAGATGTAGAGCTTTGATGTAAAATTTTATTAATACACGACTTTTCTCCTTTTTCCAGACAATTTTAAAAGCAGTACCTTTGAAACTTTCTCTAAAAATAATAAAAAATAACATAAGATGATAATGTTAATTAACAGACCTATCTTTTTTAAAAACAGGATTAATAATTAATTTTGAAGTGTAGACTTTTCTAAAGAAACCCTCGTTACCTGAAAATATTAGAAAATCATTATCTTCTATTCCTGGAGCCAGGCTTTAATGAAGCCAAATAAAACTGAACGATTGCAGATCTAGATGCTCTATTGGTGAGCGGAATATACTACACGGGACTAGTCCAGTCAAATGGTTTTAAAATAAGGCTTGAAGTGGAAAGTTTATGGGTAATTTTTTTTTATGGCTTAAGTTATAATTTTTGGGGTGCTGAACACGAATCTGAAGTTTTCCAACAAAATTTCCATCGCCAAACATGAGAAAAAATAGAAAAAAAGTAAGAAAATTTTAATTTTTTTCATTATTTTGTTTGTAACTTGCAATATAATCATTTTAAGCAAAATACATTTTTATATTAAAATAAAGAGAAGAAAATGGCCTACAATTTATGTCCCTGTGTTTTTTTTTTGTCAGACGTAAAATATCCACAAGGAATTTGGTCAACTGGTGCCAGTCCCACTCCACAAAAATATGTTTGTCGTACTTTTTTGTCAATAACTCCGAAACTATTCGTCCGATTAAAAATTTCTTTTTTTTTATCTCAAATTTTCTATTGGAATCTATATACAAAATCGGGTCCCTTTAAATACACTTGCCAGAACGCTAAAGATCCCGTACGTTTATGAAATCCACGTTTTTTTGGCACATTTTTCGCAGTAACTCCGAACTAGTTGTTCGATTCAAAATTTCTTTTTTATATCTAAAAGGTGGTAAAATTTACTATTGGACTCTATATATAAAGTTTCAATCGGGTCCCTTGAAATACACATGCCAGAACGCTAAAGGTCTCGTTCAAAATACCTTTTTACTGGACTAAACATTTATCTACTGGAACAACCTTTGACTGAGTCTAGTACCCGGAAAAACTTTACAAACTCCGTATTTTACGTAAATTCCTACCTTCTGCATTCGTTATCTGATTCAATCTCATTGATATAACCTTCAAAGTAAATGATTAGTTTTCCTGTTCTTCCCTCATTACCCAGTCTGCCGGTGTCCCCCAAGGCGATATCCTAGGTTCCATTCTTTCCACGATGTATACAGCTGACTCACAACCTATCCTAGCACTGTACTCACAGTGTTCATTATTTGTGTTGTCACCAACAAATAATCCATTTCATGCATCCTAATGACTATAATGCCGTCCAACAAAGCTTCAAGATTGGTATTGAACCGTGAGGTTTAAATGAAATCCGACCAAATCACCTTTACTTGGCCGTAAGCCTATTACTTCATGACCCAACGTGTTCTTGATAATAATCCGTAAACTAGGACTCAATTTGGATTAACGTCTTACTTGAAACCCACATACAAGACTAAAACAAGAAGAAACAGTTCGACGTTTTTAACAACTTAAACGTTTTTTAATTACCTCTAAAATCCCAATAAATTACGAGAGGATACGAAAATCCTCTTCTTGGAATCCACAACAAATATAGAACGAACAGTACAAATTATAATAACTGATAAATTAAAAAAATCCGGTTTAATATCATTATGATTCATCATTGGAGGTGCAGAATAATTCTTATTTCTAACACATATTCCTTACAAGCTTTAAAAATTCCTTGCACCGCAACTGCATGGTTTTTTAAATGTATATACTATATTCATTACAGGAAAGAATTCTCATAAAATAACTAAAACCAAATTACTGTAGTCCTGTTGCGCAAGGACCCGTTCCTAATTAATAGGTTGTAGCAAATTAATTAAATTAACTAGTCTTATCATAGCAGCATAGTACAAATATCTAGATCCATGCACTTCTCTATCAGCTGCGTCACTAGTGTATAATATAACAAAAGTAAAGCCAGTGAAGATGGGTCAAAGAGGTGGGAAGACTATGCTCAGTAAAAATCAGATTGGTTAGAGGATTCCTAGGATATGTGGATATTGTAAATAAATTATTATTGTATTTTTAACGTTTTATTTAGTTTATATATTTATATTTTAATTTACTTTATTAATTTTTTTCACTTTATATATTGTATAGTTTGCGGTTCTTTTTTTTCTCTCTCTCTTCTTTTCATATATTTCGTATTGCACATGTTGTGTGAATGGATCGATAAAGCCATACAATTTAATTATTGCTCCCTTTGAGGCAGCTTTTAATATTAGGAAACACTAAATAGGAACTATCGTTCATACACAGAACGTAAATGAAAATGCTGACATAAAACTTCATTGTGCTAAGCAAATAACTATAAATCTCAAAGGATTGAATACATTCCAGTTATTTATTATTGATTAATAACTTCTTCCTTTTATTAAGTTTCCAAAATAAAATATATGACGAACCAAGTATTGATCTCTGGTTCAGAAAAAAGTGCACATAATTTCTGAGAAATAGATATTTCTGAGCAAGAGCGAAGGAAGAGAATTGCTCATTTTTGTTCTATATATAAAAGTGTATGTTTTCGTTATTAATTTTAATAAATTCATTTAAAATCAAAAATCTAATTTTTCGTTTTAAATTTAATTATAATTAATATAAATCAAATTAAAAGTTTAACCTAATAGAATTTTGATCACTTTTTACAAATGTTTGTGGTTTTACCTAAAACAAACCAAGGATCTGTAATATTTAGGTAAAAAGAATGAAATAATATTAAATTAATAGAACCCAGAATATTATGCAGTAAAGTTAAAATGAATAAAAAATATTTTTATTTTTTGTTAGTGTAATAAAACGATGATAAAGATTTTTTTATTTAGTAATATATAAAGATTAAGATTTAAAAAATGGAGTTGAAAAATGAAAAAAATATATAAAAGAAATATGTACAAAACTAGTATACTAGATATGGAAGGCATCGTCTTTCCCTAAGCAACTTTCATTGTCATTATCCACGCGTTCTTGCTCTGAAGTAGTAGAATACTTTTCGCCAAACATGATATTCCACAGGTTTTCGTATTCTTTTCATTGGTAGTAAAGATAGTAACCTAGTTCATCTACATATTTTTTCTTTGAAGAACTAATCGGATATACCCAAGCAATTCCATCCAGAAAAATCTTAAGAGTTTTTCCTCTTCTATGAAAAGGTAGGAGTGTGTAAGACTTGTGTGGCCTATTTTGAGTCTAGTCAATATAACCTCCCTACGACATTGGCATGATACTTTCCAGAGGTTGACATTTGTTTTATAATAAATCTTAGTTTATTCGGTGGGCTATCTCTCCACAGAGACTGCCATTTATCTTTGATTTCATTTTCCAGGGGTTTTCGCATGTCTAATTGAGTTATAAGCATTTCTTGCAGCTTGATCGGCCAGCTCGTTTTATACACGGGGCAAACAATCTAGGTCTTTTAGTGAACTCAATGAATATATAACTATAATTTTATTGTTGTGAGTGAGGGTCGTGGAAAAGTGGAGTGCTGCTGCTATTGCGATGCAATGCGTTATATATGGTGTATCCAGGAAGATTATTATATCCTATTGGCAGATAAGGTAATAAAATGTACAGTCAGAGTCAATAGTATTCATCCACCAACTATAAATAATAAGAAATAACAAATACTAGCATTAGTTAATGGGATTGGTTTAAAACAATAAGATCATTTAATGTTCGCATCAACCCTTTTATTAAAAAATATAATTTTGCATTCGTAGAACATTTTCCAAAATAGCACATAGAGGATAATTGAAAAACAACATGAGTCAAAAGTATTCGTACACTTAATATAATTTTTATTTAATACTGACATTCGATAACCATTAATACTTAGCTGAACCACCTTTGGCTTTTGATATGCACTCTATGTGCTGTGTCATGGAATTTACTAATTTTTGAGTTAAAGACACTGTAATTTTGTAATAATATCTTCCTTTAAATTTCAATGTCAGAAACATACCTTTTCCCAACTTGATCCGTTTGGTATTTCCACAAATGCTCAATAAGTTTAATGTCCAGTAATTAAGGGGGTGTTGTAGAGGATCCACATTTTGGAATTCCAAGCTGTATGCAAGCTGGATAGCATTTTACCATCCCAAATTTTTCTGCACTGATTGGAAGATTTATTTTTGTTACGTCGATATATTTTATATGGTCCAATATGTTATCGATATATTCAAGACACCCCACTCCAGCAGCATTCAAACAACCCCAGACCATGAGTCACTTTCATCCATATTTAACTGTTGTAACTACATATACTTCTGATTTCCATTGCTGTATTTATTTTCTTCATACTTATAGGCCCCTCTGAAGATTAAACATTTCAATTTTACACTCGTCGGTAAACATTATCCTATTCAAAAGGTTACACTTATATTTTTTATGGTCTTTGGTACATTGATATCTTAATATTACTTATTGATGGTTTTCTCCTACTTGTTCTGCCATCGTAGCTCCTTCCGTCTCAAGCATTGGCGCATTGCACCCTCTTCTTCCCCTCTTTGAGACAAATATTCATTTACTAATTTAGGAGCATTTTTTCTTGTTTTTTTTTAAACTTTTCTGTTTTATGATTGGAGTAATTTTTTTTACTGTTTCGTCCTGTCCTTTCCTTATATTAAAAAATTGTTCTTATTCCATACCTTTTAATAGCATTTTGTATAACTTCAATTCAAATTCAACTGAATGAGGTTTGTTAACTTCTCTAAGCGACTGTAGCTCATTATATGGGTGTATAATAATTTGTCTTTCCTCTTCAGTCGTCTCTCTGATTTTTAATGCTTTAAGTAATGAAAATAATCTATACATTAGAGAAACAGAAGCTAACTATTTTTATTTTTTATTTTTTTTGGAACTTGTGAGTTTAATCGTGGTTCCACCTCAGGTATGAGCAAAAATTTAATTTCTGTTAAATCGTAATAGTTAAACACAGTAATAACTTACATAAAAACCGGCCAATATATAATACATAATACATAATGATAGATGATACATAATGGGGAAGGGACAGCATTACACAACGCTACTTTCGCTCTAAGCCTTTCACCGCAGCCTCTCTCGTGCATAACCGGACCCAGCTTCCTGCACCGTGCGCTGGTCAGTGCTATGCCATCCCGGGTCACAATGCTATCATGGAGCCCTAGACTTCCAAGATGTGCAATGGGTATAGCCTTACGGTCCAGTATAGTCTTCGAATCACGATGGTATAGTTTGTTGCTAAATTTTAGCTATGGACAAGATAGTTCAAACATCCTCATTGTTTAAAACCTATTTCTAATATAAAGTAATAAAATTGTTTAATACACATTAAAACTAATCTCATTGTTATTATGACGTAAAAACATTTAATAATTATTAAAGGTCTTGAGGAGAGTTTAGAAAGTCAAAAGAACTTTGTGGTTAATATTGACGACCATCTAAAACCAGCTTGAGCGGATTCCGAAAATGGAAAGGAATTACTCATTTGCTTAAGTAGTACCCAGCTTACTTTCAACAGCTTTCTCACAGTAATGTAAAATATTAACATAGGAATGGATGTATACGAACTTTGAGCAAGACTCCATGAGTCATGTATCCAGGATATAATTATATATATATATAGCCTTTTGACTGGGGATCTATACTTTTTTGGTGTAGCATTTTTTTCACATTCAAAATGTTACATTTTGACACACTCTAGCTCTGTTGTTGCTCGGATCGAAAATTTGACGAAAGTTCCCAAGTCTAAACTTCAATGGTGAATATTTTTGGTAACATAACTTTTGTAGCCAGGACCTAAAGTTAAGGAGCTATATTGGTTTGAATAAAAATGCCACGTTTGCTGACATTATATAAGTTACGGGGCTTTCTTGGCATGCTATAGCTCTGTTAGTGTTACTGGGATCGAATATTTGTTTCCTTATCAGAAATTTAATGAAAATATTTTTTTCTCATATAACATTTCTCACCTACCGTTTAGGAGCTACATTGGTTTGAATGAAAAAATCGAGTTCGAAAAGCCTATTTTCACTCAATTTTGTTTGTTTCGAATAATCATTAATTGTAATGTAATTTAATAATCAATTTAAGTAATTTAATCTTTTCAATTCTAATATGTGAATGGGGAAAACAGTAGGTTATAGATAGACATATCCAAGACCTATTGCTCTTCTTATTCAAGGAGAAATTGAGTTTTTAGGATCCAAGGACGTTCAAAACAATCTAATATCAAACCCATTTAAATCTTCCAATCAAAAGTCCTTCAAAAGAAATTTAAAAAAAAAAAATGAAATTATGTTGCTGTTAAATTTTTCAAATGAAATTGATTAACAATCAATAATAATTCTCCACATGAAATTTTCCTGATTTTAATGATGTATATGTAAATTAAAAATATGGGGCTTTAAATATCAAAAGAATCCTATTTATTTATCCAATAGTATAAGGAAAAGAATTAGTTATATATGAAGGTTTTCAGGCTAGAAAGGGGAATGTCCGGTTACTATAGTACTAAAGTTACTGAATAAATCGCAAGAGTAAATTACAAAGTCTATATTCTTTCTCATTACAAGCTAACAGGTGACGATGAAATCTTAGTTTCGATTTTTTTGGACATTCCCCCTTCTAGCCTGGCATTATCGAATATCTAGGTGACAGTGCATTTTCACAAATTGTTTGCAAGGATCGAGGTACAGAAAGGCTTGCTAATCCCTTTATTAATAATAATAATAATTATTATTATTCACTTCTATTTAAGGTATAATACTCCTGATCAACAAATATGCGATTCATAATAGAAAAAAAAATCTTCCTCAAATAATTTCTCATTTATAAACGCTGATTTTCATTAATATTAATTTAATTTTCGACTACAACATGAATAATTTTGATCGGTTCAAGGTGCCGCATTCGATTAGACTGTCACAGCAAGTTTATATAAATTTATATTAAATCAACTGATTCCTCGCCCACACGAAGTCACATCTTTCACCAAGTGCGTTACCCTTTCACTCATTAATTTGTGAGTCACCGTTCGGGTCACGATTCATGTGAGATATTCTCAAATGTTAAACAGCAAATAGACTTTCCCCGGTTCACAGATCTACGATCCGATACAGCATTAGCTATGCCGGCGATTCCAGAAACGTGAACTCTACTATTTACCAACCCCACGACCTGGCGCACCCACACTGCAACCCAACTTATGCAACTAATTATCTCTTTGTTTTCTCTTCTATGTCTGCTGGGAAAGTGTACGTCGTTCCAAGAGGTTAAAATACCATGTCCAGATTCATCAAATGAGGGCAAATCACAACTAAACCGGAAACGGTGGATCGTATTCAAACGTATTCGTAATCTCTTTGAAAGAGGATTAGATAATATTTCATTGAGTAGATACACAAAAAGATAATCCGAAATGGGTATGGAGTTTACTATGAAAGGACAGTTATCTAGTTTGGACCAAATCAGCAGCATATGGAACATTAAGATCTTTATGGATAAGATTATTTGTAACAAAGTAAGAGAAGCTTGGAGGATATCACGAAGGGTTTTGGATTGCAAGCATTGGATATGAGAAGAGTTCGAAAGTTGAGTAGAGCCCCAAAGCTCAACTCCATGTGTCCAAAAGAGTCTAATAACTGTCAAGTAATTAAGTTATTGGGTGGGTATAAAAATAATACAGGTTTTGAATATTTATATTGTTTAAGCCAAGTAACCGAAGATACTTCAGTTTAGTCAATGGATTAACAGTGGTTACTAATGTTGTTTTTCCTCAAAAATTAGTTCAAAAATTTGTCTCACGTTTTCTATGAGTAAGGAGCTCTGAAATTAACCATGTCAAGAAAACGATTTTTGTCAATTTATTTTTACGATTTCAAACTCGGTCGAAGTGCGCCTCAAATCGAATTTTTTTATTTATACACATCGAAGAAAACTGAGGCTTTCCTCTTTACTAGTGATAACAATCAAGTTGTAAAAAAGTAAAGGCAATTAAAAGAAAAGTTGCCAATAATCGGTTTTAAAAATTTCATTCCCCTTGAAGGGGAAGAAAAAATGATATTTTTTGTTTTTATCGAATAAGCGTTTTCTAGTGTTTTTTTAGGATGCTGACTTTGTGTCTAACGTAATTTCTTGTGTGAAAAAATCTATAAAGGTAGTTTGCTTAAATATCTAATCATTATTTCTAGAATTTAATTAACCTACACCAAAATCTATGAAGCAGCTGTCTTTTTCGTAAAATTGGCACTCAAAAATAAAATTTTTGGTGCAAAAATCATGTCGATACCATTTTTTAAACTCGAGATATAAAATAAATTAGCTGAAACGGCAAAGTACGTATTTAATATTTTTTGACCAGGAACCTCCAAAAAAATTGCCAACAGGATCCGTGAGAAACTGAGAGTGTCCTTCTTCCCTTGTAAGTTAAAGTATCAGTTTGCTTGGGTTGAACTAATTTTCACATTATGTGCGTTGCATTTGTGCTATACCCGCCCCAAAATCTACCTTAAAGCACTTGTTAAATTTAAGACTGTGAATTCTTAAAAGTACAAATGCTACATTTCCAGTTTTTAATATACGTAATACGGATACTTTATAAACAGAATATCCTATCCGCATATTCAGTAAGCATAGATTAACCTTGAATAACATAATACACATATCATATAGCATATCACAAAATACAATGGATGTCAATATTTAAAAATACTGCTTATTCACAGGTATAACGTGAACTCTACTATTCATGATTGATATGATTTTCAAGATCCATGAAAACAAGACAATATGAAACAAAGTAAAAGAATTAAGATAAATATTATAAAATTGAATGCATTCAGAGTTAATAACGCCGTTAAAAATGGACTAAAGTTCTTCATATAAAAGGTGTGTTTTGCTACGCTGTCATTATTGTGGAACGGTATTGAGTAGCAGTGATTTATCACTTTATGATGGACGATGATGAATCGTTGGAGACAGTTCCTAACAGTATTATCCGCTACAATGGAAACTGTTACTGATCATTGTTACTTAGTTAATCAATACAGTAAAAACTGTGCTATAAACATAAATTTAGCTATTAAGAAATCCTTTTACTTAAACCGTACACACGCTCATTTTATAATAATAATAATAATAATAATAATAATATTATGAACACTCAACTTCTGGTCACCGTGATACAATTCAAAAAAACACAAATCTCGTATATATATATATATATATATATATATATATATATATATATATATATATATATTAATAAATCTATTTATTGATATTTAAAATTGTATACAATCAAAATCAAGTAAATTTGAGGAAATGATTATAATGACATGTAAATCTCATGTGAAGAACAACTCACTAGTAGCACTTTCTACTAAAAGCACGTTCTAAACCAAAAGGTCTCTCGGCCATCTTCTTTTCAGACGCCTCGGTGGGTTATCAGGTATCAAATGATATTCAAGTTGGAAGACTAATGGATTCGTGTGAGAGTGCAGTTTACTATGAAAGATTGGTATCTGGTTTGGGCTAAATCAGCAACGTATGGAGCATTAAGGTCTTTATGGATAAGTTTATTTTTTACAAAGTAAGGAGCATTAAAGATTTTTCGAAGGATTTTGGATTTTAAGGATTCGGATACGAGAAGAATTGGATGGTTTAGTGGAGCCCCACATCTCAACTCCCTATGTCCATATAGGTCTAATAACTGTCATATAAATCAGTCTCTTGTAATTTATTGGAAGTTTTCGACGTTTATCTAGGAAATGGAGTATAAAGCAAAGACCCTCTTAGCCAAAGAGAAAATATTCAATTTAGTTTTCTAGCTCCATATATATCATAATGTTTTTACTCTATTTCTACGTCTATGAATTTTTTACTCTATGAAGCTTGGGGCAACCTACTGATAGGAAAAAGAAAATACTCGTTTTAGAGCTCTGATTTCACATTTATAACGCCCTAATGAAAGGTACAAAAACATTTTTGCCAACGACATTTTTATTATTATAAGATAATTTTATGCCAGAATTAAATGATCTGTGTTCATAAATATGAATTAAGTGTACGATTGAATTAAAATAGAAAAGAAACAACCTGTGCTATGATGTAATCGATTCTGAGAACAAAATTTTATATAATTTTGTCGATCTTCTACAAAATGTTTCAGCAAATTCTACGGCACTTATAACGAATACGACGAATAGGAATAGGAAAAAAGGAAATACGAATAGGACGTTTTGGAAGCCTTAAAGAAAATTCTTATTTTTGTTTGTGTGCATAACGGAAGTTGAAAATAAATCTATTAAAAATATTAATGGATTTGAAATCGCTCATTGTAACAAAGGTTTTGTTTTTGTTAAACAAATAAAAATAGATGCATTTTGCATCGTAATTCAAGTAATTTTAATCTTTTGCACATAATTATACAAACATAATGATTATTTTTAATTCATGATTAAATATTAAAAATTAAATATTTTTAATTCATAATGATTACTTTCATTTATGTTTTAATACAATATTTGTCTGCCAATTTACAATACCTTTATGTACTACATTTTTTAATAATCATTTTCCACTTTAGCTGTTTTAAATATTTTTTTCCCGCTGATATTTTTCCGCGTATAACGCTCTTTTTCTCCACTCCCTCGAAGAGAGTTATAACTACGTTTTACTGCAGTTAGTATTTCGTAAGCAAAATAATTTATATAATATGGATATAATCCATTATAAGCACTGCATAATGGATATTCCATTTTATTCAATTCTGTCTAAAATAGAATATTTGTTTATATATAAGGCTATACTATACGCTCATATTTATGCGTCAGGTTTATTTATAGTTTTAGCTTTTATTGAGTAAATATAACAATCTGACTCACTTAAGGGCAATGAGTTTTATTGATAGTTAGGAATCCGTTCATAGAATATGTGCAATAAAAAAAAATAAATAAAAAAAATGAAAAGATAAATAAGATAAAACATTTAAATAAATAAGATAAACTATACAATATATAATAAAATATATTAAAAACAAATATAAAATGAAATAAAGTAAATTCATTGTATTAATTAATTGTTCACGTTTTTTAAGGTTTTTGAAAGCCTGTGTAGCTGAAAGTTTTTAAGACAGAATTAAATTTACTTTATTTTTTATTACTTTCATTGTACATGATATATGAATGGATTAATCATTTATATTATTCATCCTTATTACTCATTTCCATTGAATGAGGCAGCTTGTAATATTTATTTGAAAAAACAAAGACTCCAAAGATAATATGTTTACTTTTTATTTCAAAATTTTACTGTTTCTTGAAACGTTTTGCTGATACTTAAGGAAACGTGAACATCATGCTTACTTCGTACTCCTGACAATCCTCTAGTTTCTTGTTCCACTTCCTTTAAGATTCGTGGCCCAAGATAAAACACTGACCTAGATAGGACATCAAACATGATGCGTAGTGGTGCGGGTTCCCTGTGAGGAAGGGTATAACAGTTCTAAACCTGGAGAGGAGGAGTTCTTTGATCAGTCGGGCGGACGGTGCAGCGTCACTCAGCCGGCTCCGCGTCCACCGACCTAACTCAGCTGCACCTCTAGCCATAACCATCTCTATTTTTTAGTGAACGCAGGTCGTTAGCTAAAGCTGATTGTACTTGCCCATATAAAGGTCGTGAGTAATAGAATTTATAATGTCTCATGGGCAGATGGTGAGTGCACTTTCATATAAGTATATCTTCAATGACCCGATTCGTTACAGATACCGCTCCAATCTTAATCTCTTTCTTTCTTTTATAGTCTCTATGATGAAGATCATAAGAAATATAATAAGCAATTAAAATGTAATCTAGCCGTAGAAATAAAAAATATGAATAACTCCACAATAGATCAATCACGACAAGCTAAAAGTTATTACTATGTTAACAAAAAATAAATCCAGAAACTTTCAACAAAGACTGGCAAAAACCATATAAAACATGGATTATAAAATATGCTGAATGAATAGTATTGCAATATCGATAGAGTAATTTTTGTTTGGGGGTCCGATTGGCCTAAAGAGTAAGGTATTGAAAAGTTCGAGTTTCAAAGCAGCAGAAACTTCATTAGACAGATTAACTCTAATTACTAACTAATAATTCAAAAGACATAAAGGAATACAATAAGTCTCTATTAAGTAGGTATTCAGGAATTAGGACGCCAGGGCCTTAACCACTGTGCTACCATAACACCAGAACAATAAAAAAATAATAAAAAAACTGCACCACTACAACCCTTGAAAGATTCAGTACTTAGGTGAATGAATGAATTATTTGCCAATTCTATTGGTTTTTTTATTCAAGACTAGTTTCGAAACGAACATTCGTCATCAGTTCTAAAAACATACAACCATTCGAAACCTCAGCAATATGATTTAAAGGTTGTATATATTAATAATGTTTTCTAAATTATGTTTGCCAAATTGCTGACGTTATGAACATTCATATATTTTTATAATTCTGATATTTGTAATTCGAAAAATATACGTAAGATATTTGTAATCTTCGAATAAAACATACAAATAATTCATTATTCTCTAATAAATATAATTGTATTTTTAAGTATTTTATTTCATTTTTTATCGTATATATTTTTCTTTGTTAATATAATTTTATTTCATTCTTATTGCATTTACTTTGTGAATATTTTGATAAAGAAAGAGATGAATGTATACTTTATGGCCTGTGTAATTTCATATTACACCTAAATATATGTAAGATAGTAATTTTGTTGGAAGTACATTCTAATTATCTATTGATTTATATTATTTATCCAAATAATACAATTTATTTTATTTTAATAGTGCTAAATTTGAGAAATGTTCTCAACTTCAAGACCTAGTTCATTGCATAATATCTGAAAGTATTTTATCTCAAATATAATGGATTTATATTATTTATAATATATAAATAATTTAATAATCCTTAATTTAATGAAAGAATAAATCAAACATTATATAGTCCACTCAGGCACTCCGTAACATTAGAGGATACTGCATATCTTACAAAATTTTAATTCAAAGGATGCCTATTTGTTCATGCCCGAATCTTACGATTCGTTAACTTTTAAGGCATGTCAGTGGCGTATCTACTACCGTGATGTGGTTTTAACGAACAACGTGAGATGTTTAGATTACGATAAAAGCTACGCTTCAGAGAGTCTAGCACCATACTAAATCTGAAAAATGCCTACATAGCTTCTTTCTTACTGATTATTAGCTCTTCGCATGTTGGGTTTGATGGATCAACTTATATGTTCTGTAAAAATGATCGGAAAATTTATATCCAACCTACATAAATACTCGTCAACGAGTCATACAAAATAGTTAAAAGGAAATTTTTTTTTTTTGTAATAGATTGAAACATCGACATTGGCTTTATACTGGCTGTAATGTTGTCGGTACAAAGTCAATCAGAGTCCGAATAGAGGTGGTTAATTTTTTTAACATGGATGTAGACCTTGGATGAATTAGTATCAATCCCTTTTAAAAAAATTGTTGATTTTTTTTTTTTAATTTTAGACCTGCAGCCTTAGGTAGTCTTTAATATTAGAATATACAATGCTAGTAGGTGTTGGGTTCGACTCCCACCTGGGCGGGTTAAAATTTTGCTTCTTTAGCAAACGAGAATATATTGTATAAAATTCAAAATATGGTTTACGCAAACAATCCAAATCTAAAGAAAAATGTTTTTATAACATTTTTTTTTTTTTTTTTTCAAATATTTCATAGAAAAGTTAACTATAACTCGGCTGTTTGTTTCTTTTTTAATCGGAAAACATTTTATTTTTCCTAAAATCTAAATTATATTTTCAATAATAAAACATTGGTCAGATATATCCAGTATACAAGTAACGTATTATATACATCACAAATGTAATGCATTTCTATTTCTCAATTAATCCAATAGTCATATTTCTTCCCACAGTCAATTTCCAGGAACAAATTCAAACAGTCATATTTAAAATAGATTTTTTTTTAAAAGATAGTTACAGATAAATTAATTAATATTTTAGCTCTTAAATTAGAGAAAATAATATATTTTTTTACGAAATTTTATTTTTTGTAATATAAAAAAAAATATTTATCTGATTTAAAACGTAAAGAGATTGCTTGGTTTTAGATCTTCCAGTGGTTTTTGGTACAATGTTATAAGTAGAGAGAAGTTTTTTTAAAACCTTTTTCCGCTCTAAAAATCCTAAAATATTGACATAGACATAGAAAGATTCTGAGAGACTAGGAGAAGATGCCAGAGCGAAAGGAGTAATTACGAAGACTAGAGCCGGCAACGTTGCTATCCTAGTCGGGACCGGTTCTCCCATAGTCCGTCTGTATGTCTGCCCCGGCGTTTATAGTTCCTAGCTCTGTCTAGGAGCTGTCCTAACAACTTATACCACACTTTTATAAATAATTCAACCCTGAAACCAGGCATGCTTTGCTAGAAAAAGATGCGTTTTTCAGATATACAGTATCAAAATAATGCAGGTATTCTGCATATGTACTAGGAGTTAAAACTCTAGTAGAAATAAGAACTGGAATCTAGAAGCAGCTGGATGTAGATCTCTTTTTTTGTATAAAAAATCATTTCTAACCTTTTACAAAATAAAGACATTGCTAGGCACCAAAACAATAATACTGATTTATACCACAACTTTTGCAACGAATTGGACAAAGAACAAGAAAAATGTAGTGAATGAATAAGGTTTTTGGAGATATAAAACAATTGAGAAAATATATCCCGCTTGATATTAAGGCAAAGATGTCAAACAGACGCATTTTAATTATGGTACAACGCCCTATTTTTGCCTATGAATGCTTCGTAAACACTGGACTAAAAGAAAGGTAAAATGCAAGAAATATTCCCAGAATAAATACAACTGAAAGCCGTAGCGCGAGTAAAATAGAAGTAGATGAAGCTGATGAATTCCGATGTCAAAAAAAAAAATACTTCAAGGATAACATATTAGCGCTTCTAATACTATATATATATATATATATATATATATATATATATATATATATATATATATATATATATATATATATATATATATATATATATATGCATGAATGGATTGATCGTCATTTAATTTCAATTCATGTTAATTGATTTAGGGAATATATGAAATAATTGACCAGTGTCAAGTAAATAAAACCACCAGAAATAATTTTCATATCTTACTAAATGCCTCGAAGGTTAGGGTAATAAACTGAAAAAATTCTTTTCATCAAAAAACATCACGGGCTATAAACTGTAGAGTATATGCAGTAGCAAATCAAAGGAATAGATACACTACAAAGAAAGCATTAGCTACATATGTTGTATATAACACATTTAAAAATAAATAGCAGGGAATGAAACCATACAGAGTCGAAGGCCAATGACCAGGGATAGAGGTGAGGAATCAATTAGTGAACAAAATGTAAATTAGAAGTTCAATTTATTAATTGTAAAGTATAATATGGATAAGCACGGTCAGGAGTTTAAATCCATACTATCCTAATCCTAATAATTTAATTTAGACTTTTGCTAACCATAACTTCTTTAAATATTAAATATTTTTATTAATATTTTTCTTTTATTTTGTGAAAACATCATTCATTAAAAAAGTTTAGATAATAAGTGTCATGGATTCAAAAAGCATGTATGCCGTGAGGTGAAAAACCAATTAATATACAAAACCAATATAAAACGGTTTATATCCTAATTTCTATCCCCATCAATAGTTAAGCAAATCTGATAAAATTTGGAGGAACTATTTCGATTTTCACATACCTAAACCATTCTTCTCGGGTTATAACTTTATTAAAGTAAATGTTACTTTCATATTCATACACTATAAAACAAAGTAGGGCAAAATTTAATCATGGTTAAATATTTGACAGCTACCTCTTGGAATGAATTATTCAATGTAAATTATTTAAATCATTCAGTTCATTTTTCAGTGAACTAAATCAATGATTGGCTAAAAAAATGGACTGAAAGATTATTTCATAATTAAATTAGGTGATTGATTCCAACTAATTACTAGTCAAATATATTTAATCATGGTTAAATTTTGCGCAACTCTGCTATAAAACAATCTCAGAAAAACATTGTTCTACTTTCTTAATAAATATTTATAACACCACTGAGAAAATAAGTAATGAAAAAATATAATATGAATTTGACAGAAAATGAAGCGCAGGCCAGAGTAATTTATTAGCGATAATGCATTCCAATTTATACAATATATTTAAATTATATAATTTTATTTATATATAAATATAAATATACTTAAAATATTACTACGTACGGTTTTAGTATTGGTTTCCTAAAGAATGTGCTGTTGCAATTACCTGAAAAAGAAAAAAAAAGAAAAGTTCTATAAAATAATTTTTAATAATAAAAAAAAAGAAAGTAATTCTGTACTATTCTATACTATTTGTTGTAATAACTATTGAATCATTTACTGCTATTTTTTTGTACATTTCACAGATGGGTGGTGTCTCGAAGCTTAGAGTTTCTTCTTTTTTCTTATTTTTTTTATCTTTCACACATAACGCTGATATGTATAGATATACTAAACCTATCAATATAGCTTTCCAGCATAGACTAGAAACAGATTTTGCTTAGGAATAAAAGTAGTTGGATATTGTAATGTTGGAGCCTCTGCAAAATTAACAAGGTCTTTTGATCGATTTTCCAAAACTATATCAATAATAATGCGAGTGAAAACTATAGTAAGTAGTTCGTAATATGATTTAAAAATAATTAAACCACTATAAACTATTTAAAATAGAATAGACAAATAGATTAATTCTGAGAGTTTCTTAAGAATAACAAAGAAGTACAAAAATAAATCAAGTTATATCTGGTCAGAGACATAATAAAATGAGAAAAAAAAAAGAAAAAGAACAGAAACGGTGGCATAGTAAATTAAAATTTATTTTTAATTGCTGTGTATCTATGACTGCATACCCCAACTACCTACATCTTAGAAAAGAAAAAATAATTGTATGATAAGGATAAAACATACTTAATAATAATTAAATATATAGAGAGGAAAATAAGAGAACACTCTATAAATGTATTAAGAAAAAAATTCTTTTGGTCCAATGCTTCGAGGTGCATTTACAATAGAAATATCGAAATATTATATTCAGAGTAGGAAAAATTTATATAAGTGGAACATCAATTGTGCAAATAGTTAAAGGTAGGTTTTCAGAAATGCAAAATGGATTTTGCTTTTCTGATATGAGGAGGAATAGAATTATAGAGGATGGTTCAGCGGAAGAGGAAGGAACATTGGATAAAGTAAGACGGGATCTTTTGTTCATAAATAGCAGATCTGAATATAATAGATACGGTTCATTATGATGGCGTTAACACATACAATAATATTTACAGCAGATTGAACTATAAAATTAAAATAACATAGTGTACTGTGTACGAATGTCGGATGGGGTGCATCTCCTATGACGGCTTCCAGATGCGCACATTGTGTGAATCCAGCAGATGACACAAAGCCCGGCATGCCGTCGCATAATGCAACTGCACCGGTCTCTATGATCCTCTCCTACAATGCCGACAGTAAAAGAAAGAAATACATGATAAAGAAACATTTTTCTATATTAGATGTTTGTTTAATGCTTTATTGAAAGTTATAAACCATTAATATAAATTTTTTTTTGTTAAATCAATTCATTGAAATTTGTATATAAAAAAGATACAAACAGTAAATGAGATAATAGCGTTTATAACAAACAAGTTCTACATGAGAATGTCCCGAGACCTTCTTTTCAGACACCTCGGTAGGTTGTCGGGAATAGAAAGGGAACCGAGTTGAGAAACTACTGGATTTGAATGGTTATGGAGTTAACTATGAAAAGTTAAGTATCTGGTTTGGGCCAAATCAGAAACGTGTGGGACATTAAGGTCATTATGGATAAGTTTATTTGTGACAAAGTATGAAGCATTAAGGATATTTCGAAGGTTTTCTGATTGCAAGGATTGGATACGAGAAAAATTAGATGTTATTCCACCAGGTATTCATCTCTTGCTATAAGAAAAAATAATTTAAGGAGATAATAAAGACTCACCTAGTGATAAAACAATGTTTTAATAACAAAAAATAAAGATACAAAACAATAAAAATCAAAAATGCTTTTAATTTATAATTTTTTGATAACAACTTTTTAAAATTTAAAGATGTAGAATAAAAATATAATATATGTAGCTATTTGGGGTGTGCAGTCATGGAAACATAATATAAATTTTATTATAATATTAAGTCTTACAGTTTAGGTCAAAACGTCGGCACAATAAATCATAATTGATATTGTAATTGTGGTTCCATAACCCCAACTCCCTACATCTTCATTAGTTCCACAATCAATTTATGTTTTTATCCTCAATATAATAAAAAACATAATACCTCATTATGTTTTTAAGGAATTTAATAATAATAAAAACTTGTTGACTAAAAACATAACAAGAATATCATAAAAATTAATTATAAATGATAATAATTTATAATTAACAATTATTTTAGAAGCTTTAAATACTTATTAAATATATGAGATAATAACTTTTCCTTCTAGTACATAAATCCAAAGAAAGATCTTATTACCTTATTTTTAGCAGATGATATAAAGTATGAGAAGGAAAAATTATTTTTCCTTGCCCAAGTAACATGTTTTTTTCTTTGAAAGTATTCTTTCCCTTTACTGTTTCAGAATAATTAGTTTTTCTTTTCAATTATTTATCCTTTTCTTAGAAACAGAATAACGATTTATTTTTAATTTTATCCATATCCAGATTGAATTTAATTTGTAGACATTATTTGTTTTATTTCTTTTTTTCTTTTTTTTTATGTCTTTGTGCAGACATAATTTTATTTTATGTATAACAAATTATAATAATCAATCAACCAGTATGTATAGAGTTATAGTGATCTGAAAAACCGAAAATCTTTGAGATCGGTTATCAACATGCTATACATTATTACGATTTATACGATTTATACATAATTACGATTATACATTATACATTATTACGATTATCATAATCTTTTAAATATAAATACAATAAAAACTCAAACTTGCATAGGATATTTTAATGTAGATGGGATTTATATTACTTATTGTCCTAAAGTGAGGCAGTTTGCAGTTATATTTATTGAGACAGTTATGTTTATACATTAAAAACAGTATTTTTTAAAACATTATATAACAAAAAATATTTAATGATCATTATAAAAACTCAAATATAAATAATAAATAAGACGCCATCTGGACAAACGCCTTACGTGTAATCTACCTACAAGACTTTAAACTGCTCGTCCTTTTTTACAACTTAAAATTTACTATAAATACAATAAAATAAAGCTTTAGTTACAAAAGACTCATTTACATGACAATATATTGAGTTGAGCTTTGGGGCTCCACTGATCCATCCTGTTCATCTCGTATAAGATCCTTACAATCGAAAATCCTTCGAATGATCCTCAATGCTCCTAATTATATCACTAATAAACTTATCCATAACAATCTTAATGTCCAATATATTGCAGATTGGGCCTAAAACAGATGACTATCTTCTAATGATGATAAATACGATATCCACTCGAATCCATTAGTTTTCCAAGTTACCTCCCATTTGCTTCCTAATAATCTTTCAGGCGACTGAAAAGGAGATGGCGTATGTACCTCCTAATATACAACTTTTATTGAAATTCTACCAATGGGTATTTGCATTACGAATCGTTGACATGCTTATAGATTAACAGTTCCACTAATTTCCTTATCGTATTATTTATTATACAGTTGCAATGAACAAATAATAAATTAATAAATAAACTTATTACATTTAAAATTCGATTACCAAACATTACGAAATGGTAAAAAAAAAAGGAAAAAATCAATATAAAGAAATATAAGATTTAATAATAGGCTAATCATATTGCATCCAATAAATTAAATTGAAGAGTTGAATGGGTGTATAATATTTTGGATAACTTTACAGGGGAGCGGATAAACTAATATTGTATTACTGCTATACATAAATGAACCTTTGATAACATAAAACGTTTTTCCACCATCTCAACAATAACACAACGCGATGTGAACGGTACAGGTTAGAAAACTCCGACAACGTACGTTATTCCAAAGCAAAGTTATCAGGCTTATAATTCATATCGTAAGCGAATGAATTCTCTGATGGCAGAATTGGTTAAATAACCGTGCTTATGATATTCCGAGATTCCATAGAACGTTTTTATAAGGGAAAAAATTATGAAATTTAACTTACAGCGTTATTCTCGCTAACTATTCCGGTGTCTCTAAGGTGTTTATCCACCCAAATGAATATTTAGAAAATAGACATTTCTCTCGAGATGCTTTTCGTAAATTTAAATTTTAACATGGAACATGTTTTACCCGTGGCTTTGTTGTTCAAAAGTGATACGTTTTGGGGAACAGGAGGGCGTTACGTGTAGTTTGATACGCTCTAGCTCTGTGGGTGTTGCTCGGATCGAAAATTTGACGACAGTTTCCTCATCAAAAATTTAATGGAGAATATTTTTGTTTCGAACCGTTTGTGACTAAGATCTACCGTTTAGCAGCTATATTGGTTTGAATGAAAAAAGTGACGTTTGGAACCCCCATTTTTTCTCAGCTTTCACTTTGAATCATCATTAGTTGTTAATAATAAATTCAAATCATACAGGGAAGAAGATTGAAATCATACGGAAAAAAATAAAGAACATAAGGGTACAGACGGTCAGCAGGATTAGGCTATTTAATTTAAAAATTTATCCCCTACAGATAAATAAATCACAGGAAACGAAAAAAAAAATCATGTATATTATCCTGAAATCTTAAGTATAAATATAAGAAAACACAACCCCCTAACCTTATAACAATATAAGATAAATATAAAGTTCTATTATCAGAACCTTGCACCTAAAGTTTCAAAAACATAAAGAAAAATATTCTGCTTCACATTCTCAATGTTGCAAATGCTATAACGATTTTTATTATGTCCGGTGCAATTCAACTCACAAATTACTTGCACTGAGTGTAAATGCCTAGCAGGTAGAGAACTGGTCGCAATAAGTGGCTTCATAGGGAGCAGATGGAGCCGGACATAAGACATAAGAACCACCCACAAACCGAACCAAATGCAGAGGTTGAGTAGGAAGCTGCAGCTCGGAGCGTGGGAACTGCACTTTCACCAGTGCAGCTAACTGGGTGCACTCCGCCGGCTATTAGCCAGAGAAACCTATCGATTTCTCTAGCTGTGCATCTCGTTATCTCTTATGTCTTCGGATCCCCATTGGCTGTCTATCGGCGATTATCATGCACAAGGAAGAACCTGAGTTTCTTAGTCTTCAATTAAGGTGATTGACAAGTTCTTAACATAAACATATTGATTGAATCACCAAAATATGATCGCATGCATTTAAAACTCGACTTTCGTGAAGTGTGATAAATTTCTATAGTCTATTTTTTATAATACCGAATAGACAACGCTGTTTCTAAGTATCAGCTCTTGTAAGTAAGTATCAGGTTTTGAAGACATACATGTAACACATATACAATTCTTACAGAAGGATAAACTAAAGCTGTCGAGTGTTTTATTTTACAGATATAGTAGGTCGGGGACAGAAGAAATAGTAGGGAAAGACCTGCACGGGGCTAAGACCCGCAGGGTTTTTGTAGAGGGAAATCTGTTAGTTGTTAAGTCGAAAAAGTAGACAGCAGCTTTGTCTTAATAGCTCCCAATTGCATACCAACAAAACTCGTGGTGATAGTGTTAAAAAAAATGAGGTAAGTTTATTTATCTCTGTTTTGATTTAATATTTTTTCTTGTCCTAAGTCAGTTATTTCAAATATGGCTTGAGATATTTCCAAACTCAAGATTACAGTGATGAGCCTTATGATTGAGCTTCACGTTCCTGTTTCAAAACCTCTCTCATCAGTTGTTTACATTGTGGGGGAACTGCCATGTTGGAAAGGTGTAAATGGAGCAAAGCCACGCACTGTTAAAGGGGCATGCATGTTTTATTCTGTATTTTAAAAAGAATTTTTCGTACTGTTGTTTCGTAAAATACAGTTGACTTGAGAAGCTCCTGATGTGTTTTGTTATATTTTTCCCCAAGAATTTTATATCGAACCCCCCAAAAAGGGGGCATGGCCCTGCAAATTTGTTTTTCAATATAAACTTGGATTCCCAACTATGCTTGGCTTTAATCTGGTTGCCAGTATCATGGGCATTTAGCTAACATCCAGATCTAAGTAACCCATTCTTAAACCGAGCAAAATCAGTTTTTCTCTCCCCTCAAGAAATGAAAAATGCGGGTCTTTGCCCAACCTACACTATTGTTTAAAGTTTATCAATTATAAATAACTTTGTAAATTTAGACATTACAAAGCAGTTATAAAACCAGCGATTTTCTATGCGAAGGAAACCTCGGGTTTCATAATGGATTTGTAGCTGGGATATTGTGTGATAATGTGATGCGACTGACGAAGGTCAAGAAATATTAATCAATATCTTGATTGTCAGAGGAGGACTAACAAGGAAAAGGAAAATTCCTGAAAAGGTTTCTTGTAGTGGAGAGGAAAAAGCAGGAAGGTGAGATATGGATGGAGGAAAGAAGGAGAGAAATGGAAGAGAAGATGATAAGGATATGAGGAGAAACAAGAATACAAGCCAAGAAATGATACACGCGTGATCGTTAGTCATATAGAAATGAATGAGCAGAGCCAACAGGAATAAAAATACTTTATATTCAAACGTTGGACCGTTTTAAATACTTTTTAGTGTTACTGCGATTAGTTGTGTTTGTGGTTGTTTCTGTAAATACGTTAGTAATTTTTGTGTTATTGTGAGGTATAAATCTATGTAAAATCGGTGACTTAGTTCAATGACAATTCATTCCATTATACATCGTATTGGATATATATATATATATATATATATATATATATATATATATATATATAATTTTTTTTTTATTTATTTAATTATATAAAGTTTGTTAATATATAATTGGTGTTCCGATTTAGATAGATTCACAGATCTCAGTCATTTTTTCAGTTCCAAAATAATTTTTGAATTATCAAATGGAAATGATTGCTCTGTGAAGTTGATTTGTCTCTACGATTTATATGCTTTCATCTGAGAGGACAAAATGTGATGCAGTGTTAATAAGGGATATTGTCAATGATCCAAAATAAATAACCACCAAAAAAAAATAACAGATAGATAAACTACGAAAAATAATGCATAAGTACAATACTCGTATATTTTAAAAAATAATTTAACTTGAAATGAGATACAATGTATGAAAACTTATGATAGCAAATTGCGCAATGATTAATTTTTAAACGAAATCATAGTTTAAAAAAAAAAATCTTCAATTCATTTATATAGTTTTCAAAAATATATATACATTCAGGCAATCAGTATTGGCTCATTTTTCACTCTTTATGAAGCTCTCAAATCAATTCTACCTTTTTTTCATTTTATATACAGCATTTCACATTAAACATCTACGAAATTTTACATAGAGATAATACCGTTAGTTTAAAATTTTGAATAATTCAGAATCCCTCTCTTCCCAAAAGCTCGGTGATTTTTATTATGAATCCCTTAGAGTTACGATTGCACTCAATATACTGTTAATGTGTACTCTATATAATCAAGGGGCTTGATAAGCATCTATGAACCATGAAATATGGGGGCGGTATTCAGAACTCGTAGAGCACTGCATAGATGAATACCGTAGGTCGGTGTTACGAGAATCCCTGAATACTTGTAAACTACTTGACCATTTACTCCCAATAAATAATTTCAAAATATTTTCTACTTTTAAGTCAATCTACATCAATAAATTAAAATACATAAATTATCATTTCAGAGCAATTATTAAGATATTTTTCTATAAAAAGTTTATAAATTAAATATTGAGTAGAGGCTTCAGAATAAAGAATCATTCCACGAATTTTTATCGAATCCATTTCAGTTTTCGAAAGCAATGTAAGGACAATAAAAAAGAGAAATAAAATTGCACAAAAACCTATGTATGGCCTAAACAAAATGGTAACTTAATGATGAATACTTTTTTTCCCCTAAAACAAATAAGATCACAAAACCCTGAAGGGTTCTGGTATTCATCAGTTCCTGATACTATTAATTTATATTCCAAATTTTACACATATTATTATGTTTGATCATCACATATTTTTATGATATAATCATATTTGATAATTATATTCAATTAATCTGGTTTAGTTGATCAAAATAATATGTGTATGTATTTTATTCTTTTCTGTCATAAAATCAGTAGGTGTATGTAAAATAGCTTTACATTACATGAATTTACTGTCTTAATTAAAACATAATATAACTATTATTTGAATTGCTAGTTTCATCAAACATTTTTAAAACTGAATGCATTTATTGATCAAAATAGATTATAAAAAGCCGCAGTGGTCATCTCCAGTCATCGACTGCCGAAACACCACAATCGAATTTCATCCTTATCCATGTTCAGAGTGCTCCTTGTTACGTCACAAAAAAACAAAAATATTTTAAGCAAAGGATAATTTTTTTTTTTATGGATGTACATTTATTTATGAACATTCATTTATCGACAGTTCCAATTAGTTTTTTATAGTTCTGTATCGTTTTTGGTAAATCAGACGAATAGAAACTTTATATTTATTTTCCTGAATTATTAAATCACCGATTAGTTATTCAGACTGCTTTAAGAAACAAAATGCTTTATCTTTTGTTATCATTATTAATTTATCATTTAGTTTCAAAAATATTTTAACTCTAACATAGTTTTTATTTTATTTTAACATGGTATTTCTTTCTCATTCTATTAAACATTGATGTTTCTTTTGTTAAAAACGTTCTCTTACTTGTTGGCCAAACCTAGTCGGATAGTACAGCAAAATTTTCGAGAAAATTCTATCTGACTGTTCGTAAAAGTTCAGAATTTATTGTCCGTCTATCAAGAACAAATTTTATTTGAACTCACTAATAAGTCAATTGTTGAATTATTTGGAAGTATTGTCCTGTAAAGTTCTAAACAGAATGTTCCAAAACATTAGTTTGCTTCCCTAATTGCACTGATTTCTTACATTTTACACTGCATCTGTGTGCGTGTGTGGGGATGTGTTTATTATGCTGTTTCATAATTAATTAATAATAATTTATCGATTATCAATGCCAATTAGCGGTTTTCAGAATAGTGGTTTTGTTTTAATTTCAATTATTATTTTATCTGGACAAACAACTTGGAATCCTCATACGAGACATAAGAGGCAATAAATTGCATCTTATTAACATGTCAAATATTTTTGTTGTAAATATCAATAAATAGTTCCTTCCCCTTAACCTTCAATCTAAACATTAATACGCAATCAAATCGATAAAGTTACCTAATTATTGCCATTCCTACCACTAAGGGTTGAAGTACCCCTTGTCACAGTACGAGTACGGGTAGTGGAACATCCATGTTAGATATTAACTATTAATATTAAAATTATTCAAATCACGAAACGCAAACTGTCAAATACAACTGGTAGATATCACAGCAGAACCTGAACCAACAGGGAATCTACCTGCGATTGGTTGTCATGAATATTTCGAGCACTCCGTGGAAACGTCAGGGCGGCATCAATAACGCATTTGGTTCCGCTGTGTTGTCGGTTTAGAAGGTTATTCCAGTCCTCCTGTAATACTCACCTGCCGATCATTTAGCTGTCTTTCGAAAAAATATATTTCAAAATATAATTTTAGAAATAGAGGAGGCAAATTTTCCAATCACTTGAAGTACGTATGATTGTGTAGAAGGATCAATAGAGCTAGAATTGATGCATTAATTTCCACTTCTATTGGAATTTTTTTATTTGAAAACTAGTTTCGAATAATGAGCATTAATCATTAGGTGTAAAAACATACAATTTTTTTTTTAAATACCAGTACTTTGTTACATAGATAATGTATATCAATTTTTTAAACACGTAACACGATAATCTGTACTATTATATTAAAGGACAAGTCCCTTTTCGTTTGTGATCACTAACCGAGAATATTTTTAGCCTATTTGTACCAAATTTTAATCTCATCATCTTTATAGATCCAAGAAGGTTTACTAACCATAAAATCTGCCAAGCGGATTCCCGAGGAGGAGAGGAAAAGCAGAAGCGACCGTACGAAGAGGCTCTGGGAGGAGAAGAGAAGAAAAGTCAAGAAGTCTTGAGTTCTTTACAGTCCATAGTTGGCTAAATTCGGCTATTAAAAAAAAATTAAATCTTGAGTGGCAGAAACGAGGTCATATACTATTATGGCTAGAAATTAAGATCCAACTAGATGAAATCAATAACATTATTTCTGCCGAATGAAAATTATTACTAAATCAAAATGTCGATCCATTGTTTCATTTATATTGTAAGTGAAAATATGACTCATAGGCATCTAGATGTAAATACTGATAATGCAGACAAATATCCTCAAGAGTTTCTTAATAGTCTCTGTCCACCTGGTTTACCAACTCATACATTAAATTTATAATCTGAATGTTTATAATTATTATGTTTATAATATTATCTAAATGTTTAATATAATAATGAAGTATTGTTACAATACTTTATTATTATAAAGTAGTTTTCGTGGTTAGTGATCACAAACGAAAAATGGTTTGTCCTTTTATATAATGATAGTATAGAATAGATATAGATAGACGAATTTCTAAAAATCATCTTTTCCACTCAAGTTCTGATTGTATATTGGTTCCATAGCTCTCTCCTCAAGAAGATTTGGTATTTATTAAAGTTTTTTTTTTAATCTCCATATGAAAGGAGACGTTCAATTTTATTATGGATATCAGAAACATTTATTTAGTACTTTTTGTAAAAATTTCATAAATGTAAGGATTTCATAAATGTTTAGTTAACTTGACCATGATGAGGAGATGAATAGACAAGATTACTCAAAAATTCCGTACCAACCAGACTCCTTCCCCTATTCTTCTCCTGTAGAATTATCAATGTATATTTTTATTAGTTGTAGTTATTAAAGAGATTCAGCAAAACAAACACAAAAGTTCTAGATCCTTATCCATTCCGTCCAAATACCATTAGCCTACCTTACGGTATAGCCTACACGGCACTACCAACCGGCTTCATAATTCATAACATATTACAATAAATACGTGCATAGAACATGTTCCGCCGGCAGATAGGTACCTGTTATGAAGAATGTTATGCAATTCTGGCTGGAAACATGAAACATGATTGTATAAGGGAGCCTAAGCGAGATTGCATTGTGTAAGGCTGGTTATCTTTAATGCTCAAATAGACTTCCTCATTTATATTGGATTTAATATCTGCTTTTAACTCGTTTTGACCTTTTAAGTCATTTATAGGAGAAAGCAGCGATTGTTTTAATCCCATTTAATGTGAACTCGCTTCTGAAAATGGCCAGTCTGCAGGATAGCTCCGTAATGAAAGAACCCTATGGGCACGTTTCCCAGAAACCTATTATCAACGTAAACGAAGTTTAGGTACTGTATTTTATTGACCATAATATAAACTGGAATTTTGTAGTTCAAGATAGCCTCAAGGGGAAGGTAACTCTACCAACAGGCTCTCATCAATCAATCTATTTAATTAGGAAGGCATTTCATACGTAGGAAACCGTATTCTATGATCAAGAATACAAGACACGAAAATGCCAAAATAATAAAACCAATATTCTAACCGATATCTAACAATTTATGATTGATCGTAACTGGAGTCATATATCCTTAATATATCTAGTATTAATTTAATAAATTAACATCGATTCTTTTTTGTATTTAGATGGAATGGAATTAAGAAAACCTAAAAGAAATAATTATTTTAAATTAGAAAAAGTAACAATGAAGATATAATTAGTTAGGATGTGCAGTCATTGAAACACAATTAAAATATAAATTTTAATATTTTATTTTTAACCCATTATTCCTCGCCTCTCCTCCTCCGCTCAGTTCGCTCACCTTTTTCACTCGATTTCTTCATTACTTGATCACAAATCATATACTTTTAAGATTTTAACATTATTTATATCTCAATCTTAATAATTTCCTTTGATACAATGTACTATCTATTTGTTATACATTATGTATTTAAGTATTAACTATATTGTTCATCATTAAACTGTAATACTTTATTTCATTTAATCAACTATATCCACTTCTCTTTTACCGTAATGTACTTTATCTTCCTAAAAACAAAATATTGAATTTATTTTATTTTATTCTTTTTTTTTTATTATTACTTTTTTTTTCAATTTTTATACTGTTCTTTTCTTTTCAAGTCTTTTTCAAATTGCACTCTCTTTTTTTGACATATCTTTATGTTTGATTTTATTCCAGCCCTGATGAATGCTTGTTGTAGGGCGAAACGTGTGATACTTTTCCCAACTCACTTTCAAAGGTTACTTTATTTTCAGAACCAGTTAATTGCTAAGTTTCTCTATTATGTGCCTGGTTGAAATGATTTATAATTTCATTTTTGCAGTCAGAAGAATCAGATTCCGTTGATTTGCCAGTGCATGTTCTACATTCTTTTCCATCGCCAGATTGCTCTTGAAAATTCTAAGAACGTCTTCAATTTTAATAAATTTAATCAGATTTAGGGAAAGGGCGCGATATTCATAATAAGCAGAAAATAGAAAACAAATATTTTTTTCTAAGTTGATTTTGTCTATCAAAAATTTACAACTCACTATCTCGAACAATGGAGAGTTGGAGGAAAGTTTAAAGCGACTAGAAGCAATTTAGTCTCAGTTCTGGAAAACTGGAGAGGAAAACAAAAGCTACCAGCTCACCCGGTCTGCGGTTAATAATTAAGATAGAAAAAAAAACATTCATAATACATGTAAAATTGTATATTCTCATTGTATTTTATAGGGTCTAGTCACAAATAACGGAATTAATCAATTAAAAAATAATACCGTGAAAACATAATTTGGTGAATCAATGAAATTATTAACTGATTCAATAAATTATAACAGACCAGCTTTCTTTTTAACTGCATCTTAGATAAACAAAACCAATTACAACGTTCCCACGACCATCGAATGTGCAACATCAAACTGAATAACCGTTACTTTAGCGTGTATGTTTAATTAAAAAAATAAATGAGGACTGAAATAATTTTATCTAATTGTAAGTATCCTTTACACTGCATTACGTACTTCCTATTCTTTCGCAGATCACTGCGCATTTTGACTCTTGCGGAAGGCAGAGTCTTAGCCGACTATTTGATTGCTTTAACGTTATAACTCGGAAGACCCAAAGGATTGATTTATCTCTCTCTCTCTCTCTCTCTCTCTCTCTCTCTCTCTCTCTCTCTCTCTCTCTCTCTCTCTCTCTCTCTCTCTCTCTCTCTCTCTCTCTCTCTCTCTCTCTCTCTCTCTCTCTCTCTCTCTCTCTCTCTCTCTCTCTCTCTCTCTCTCTCTCTCTCTCTCTCTCTCTCTCTCTCTCTCTCTCTCTCTCTCTCTCTCTCTCTCTCTCTCTCTCTCTCTCTCTCTCTCTCATTTATTTTATTTTTTTTTATTTTTTTTATTTTATTGTGGCTGGATTCTCTCCACATTTATTGGCTTCCTTTCTCGATTGAATCATCGATCAATACAAAATTTCTTTGTTTGAAATGTTCAACCTGCCAAGTTTGTTTCATATTTAATTTAAGGTAACAACAATAGATAACAGAAAAAAAAAATACATAAGTGAAAAAAAAAAGAATGGAAACTTATATAAGTAACAGAAACAAGTTTATTCTTGAATTTTAAAATTCATTAATTTTTTTATTTCAGAAAACTATTATAATCAATTAAGGAAGCAAAAATGAATAAAAAAAAAAAAAAAAATACATTAATTTTATCTTTTGTTATCGCCATTTAATAAACATCCATTGAACAGACTTTGTATTCATATCTTACTCAGTTATTAGTCAACTAATCAAACTTATATTCCATTTTAAACGGAACAATATTGAATTTAATTTGGTTTTGATAACATTGATTTGGTATATAAAATTTCCAAAGGATGTACATTTTAACAATAGAAAGTCAGAAAGGTTTTTCAGGTAACTACAAGCGAATAAATGAAATCGTTCATGTTAAATTTATTAACAATACTTGTCAAATCGATGGTAATATTCTCTTCGGCAATATGCGGAAAGCATGTTTATGTAGTCCACGCAGGAAACTATATTTTTAACAAACACTTTATTTTACGACAAAACCAGTTGATTATGAACAAATGTACAGTGTAGATTAAAGTAAAATACATTTGTATAAGTCAAAGTAAGTAGAAAAAAATTCTTAATAATAATTAGTTTTTTATTATAATTTAGTAGTCTAATTTTACTCAAATATTGAATTTGAAAATAGGAAAAGGCGGTTGAAATTTTATAGACACACTAGAAGATTACCTGAAAATAGACTAGCTCGTAAATAGTGTAATACCTTATTGAACTCTAACTAAGAACAACATGGACCACAGAAAATCTGAGGGACTTGAAGAAATTTGAAATCACGAACACCGATATTTTTCGCCAGGACGTCACCTGAAAGAAGATTTATAAATTATTGTCCAACGAATATGTGCAATCTACAGGAAATATCGTATTAACATAATAAAATAAATACAACAACAACGATGCAATCAATACCAGTCTTACAACTGTCTCCTTTCTCTAACATTAAAAACGTTTCCTTATTTTATTTTTATTTTTTTTAAGTCTTAACTATTTATTAATTTTTACAACTGTATACATATATAAAATTAATAAATTTGAGGGTATTATTATAATGACTTTTCAATAACATCTAAAGAACTACTCACTAGTAGCAGTCAATTAAAGTTCTACATTAGAAGGTCTCTCGGCCATCTTGTTTTCAGGCGCCTCAGAGGATTCTCAGGAATTTAGTGTCAAGCAATTTGGGAAACTAGTGAATTATGGAGTTTACTGTGAAAGGACAACTGTCAGGTTTTTGCCAAATCAGCAAAATATGTAGCATCAAGATCATTATGGAGAAGTTTATTAGTGACATAATAAACAGTATTGAGGATCTTAAGAAGAATTTTGGATTGCAAGCATTGGATATGAGAAGCGTTAGGTTTGATTCTCAACTACGTATGTACAAATGAGTCTAATTACGGTCAAGTAAAAAAGCCTTTTGTAATTAATTGGGGGCTTTGAACACTTGTCCAGTAAATGCAATGGAAGGATTATTATTTATTGATAACACACATGGCATTGTAACCAGCGTACGTGGTGAGAACGATTCCCTTATTTAAACTAATTTTATAAGGTTTTGATACTTTATATATATATGTATAAATATTGTTGTAGATTGTTTATGTTACAATAAAGATAAAACGATGCAGACCGCTAGAGATGGATAGCGATACACGATATATCGCAATATCGCTATTTTTTCTTTGAAATATTTGTCACATCGATTACATACGTTACATGTAATCGATATGACAAATATTTCAATAATAGCGATATTTTGATATATCCTATATCGCTATCCATCCCTAGCAGTCTGTATTCATTTTTTTATATTGAACAAACATACTCCACGCCCTAGTAACAATAATAAATTCAGTCAGCTCATTTCTGAAATGTTTTATATTATCCCACCCAGTGATATCGTGGTGGTGGATCAGGATGTAGATGTATGGGCATATACATGACAGTAGGAAGGCAGGCTAACGTGGAACAGGTTCGCAGACTGACGCGGCAGGATTGGGCTAGCGAAAGCTTTTTAAAAAATGAAAAATTCATGTATTTTGGGAAGGCTCGCCTGTCGCTCATGACGTTCGCTAATGCACCGTGCGACATGACGTTCCCCTCCTGCCACCCCTCCTCCATCCCCTTCCCCTCCTCAACCCTTCCCCGGGATATATTCCACTGACGGTGCGTCAGCTATCCAAGTAATTGGAACTTATAACTGCGGGAATATATATTTTTTTAATATTAGGCTAATCATAAATTATTCAGATAGAATAATTTATAAGATCATTCATTAATTCAGTAACTAAAATGTTTCTCCCTAAAATGTCATAACTGACAATTTAATTAGTATATATATATATATATATATATATATATATATATATATATATATATATATATATATATATATATATATATACATCAGTTTAAATATATATTAAGGATATCAGAGTGACCAGAAAATACACTTCATGTACAGTTAAAATTTTGTTGGGCGTTAAATAAATATGTATTTATTTAACTTCATGGGGTATTTATTGACTGTGGTACTGATGAAGATGTAGATAGATATGATGTGAAGTCATGAAGTACCATTGAAATATAAAATTTAATTTATTGTGCCGACTTTTAGGCCTACAGTGCAATCCTTCATCAGGCCTGAAAGAAAAACAAACAAAAATATATGACAAAATCAAAAAGGATTAAGTATTCAAAAAGGTAAGAAAAGAAAAACAACAGTTACAAAAAAAAAAAGAAATGGAAAATTAAAAAAAAATTAAAGAAAATAGAAATAAATAAATTAAATATTTCGTTATTATAGTGGATATAGTTATGGACACATATAGTGGATATAGTTAATGAGTGAATACTTAAATAAAGTATAACAATAGGCAGTTGAACAATATAGTTGATTAATAAATACATTAAGTATAACAATTAGATAGAACATTGCAATAAATGAATAATTAAGATTGAGGGATAAATGGTATTATAAACTACTATAATGATATAATAATAGATTTTCAATTTATTTCTATTATTTTCAAATTACTTTTTTTTTTATCTTCATATTTTTTTTTTTTATTTACTCACTTTTTTTTTTAAAATATAATTTTGTTTGTTTTTTCTTATAGCCTTGATCGAGGCTTGAATTTTAGGCCGAAACGCCGGAACAATAAATTAAAATTTATATTTTAATTGCGTTTCACTGACGGCACACCCTAATTATATCTATACATCTTTATAAATGTTTAACTCTTGATCGACTTTTAATTAAAACCTAAACGTTTACAATTAAATAGCTTGGTAAAACAAAACTATCAAGAAAAATACCAGACAAGTAGAGTATGAATAAAACTAGGCTCAACCTAACATACCATTTTTCTTCATTTCATGTTTATATCTCAAAGTTAATTATCTCTACTATTCACTAAAAGAATATTCCATAGAGGGTGAGAAACCACAAGGCTAAAAGATTTAACATCAACAAGGAATTATGTATATTATATAAATATGCAATACTGTTTAAATTTGTTTATATCTAACTATCCACAATTTTGGTCATTTAATCTGAATTCATGGCATCAATGTTTAACTGACACAGACCTATGCGAGACTGGAAACGTTTTCAGTTTACAAAACAATATTCAGACCATTACTTATCTACGGTTGTGAAGTGTGGTTTGCCGTATCCTCTACAAAACGAAAACAATGGGATCCTAAGAACTGAAGTAAATGCTCACTGGTTTAAAATAAATTGTCAACTACATCATGAATTAGAAATAGAATCAATTGACGATTTCGATTAAAATCTCTTCACCAAGTTTCGTTGCCAGTTACCAGCTGTTAATGATGCAGTAGCTTTCGATATTGGAACTCTAAAAACACCCCGTAGATTGAAACCAATGACTGATCTAAACACCATTATTATTTTATTCATTATTTATTTCTTCGTTACAATTTCAATTATTGTTTTTATTACTATTAATAAATTGTTTTTGTTTTTTGTTTTTTTTAGTAAGTTATTGATACAATTTTTTTATTTTTCTTAAATATTCCTAACCATATTGTTATTATTAATATGATATTTATATGTTTTGCTTTTTTATCTTTCAACTAATTGTTATTACATACTTATTCTATAATTAATATTATTTCCAAATTATTAAAACACTTTAGATAATAGCATAGCATAAAACAATAGCAGATAATAAAGTTTCTGCATATAGCCGGAATCGAACTTAAAGAGTTCAACTTACCGACCTTACCTACTAATTTCTACCGAAAAGAATCTTTTTTTTTCCGTTAACTCAAATTATAAATAAATACAATTAAAATGTATAGTCATAATTTACTACCATATTGATAATGAACATACATGTAAAACCTTAAAGTGCTCGGAATTGTTATAAATTTTTAATTTAGAAATCTAAAAGTGATATATATATATATATATATATATATATATATATATATATATATATATATATATATATATATATATATATATATATATATATATATATATATATATATATATATAAAACATCATAGGATCTATAGTTAAAAGTACATTATTGTGATATTAACTGATATTTTTAGGAAACTTCTAAGGCCGAACGTGTTTCTCTTAAAATCCAATTTAATACTGTAATTTTGAATTACGTATTCTTCTTTTTACAAGTGGCTATTAATAAGAAAGCAGTTCCATTGTAACTATTTTGGCACTTCTTGGAAACTTTTTTAGCTATAGATTATCCCATCACGCAACTCAGCCATAAGAAAATTAAAAGAATAAAGAATAAAAAAACATGCATCGCTCGCAATACAGATTTCACGGTAGACCCAACGCAGCTTGGCGCGTGGCAATCTACAATATTCCTAGATCAAAATCTACCAATCAAAGTTTACTTTCTAAATTTAAAAAAAAAAAAAAAAAAAAACGCATTAATAACATCTATAATCATAATCTATGCAAAATATCATAATATATCTCCAAAAATGGAGATATTAACTTATTTTAATTAATCATGATGAGAGAATATGCTGTTTTACTTTATTTTTTTAACTACCTCTGGGGCGCTCCCCGTGGGATGGGAGAACGATACTATTTTAAGAGGCCAAAAATATTTTCGAATACAAAAAAAAAGTTCTACAGGGTCTAATAGTTCAAAAGGTTCACTAAAGACCAAAAGTCATCTTCATAGTTCTGTATTCACTCTATGGGTAATTATTTAATGTTTAAAATTTCAAAATTCACTTTCCTCGAGTGCCAAATATTTTAAAGCAGGCAGGCAAGAAGGGAATCGACAGGACTCAGATAGAAATCAGAGAGTTCACATTATATCAAGTCAAAGAATTCATTTAGAAACTCAGGTGAACTCCGACAGCATGCAGCAAGAAATAAATAGAAGGTTAATAGCTGCAAAGGAGTGCTGATTTGAGCTCCCAAGGCATTTCAGCAGTAGAAACATTTCACGCAACAACAAAGTGCAACATTATAAATCCTTCCTGCATCCAGTTCTGTCTAACCTATAACATTTTAATGCTGGACGATTTCAAAAACACAAGAAACCATGCTCTAGAGATTCTAGATACACATTTTTATAAATAGAATTTTCGAGGATGTTTTCAGAGGACACACTTGAAAACTAAGAACCTATTAAGAGATCGGACATATATATAAAAATGGAAACATTGTAAGATTAATAAGCGAGTATTACGAGTAAGATTATAAAGCTCCGATTGGTGTGCACGTGGTAAGAATGAATCCAGATGAGGTCCCTAAAAAACCCCTAGAGGAAAAGATACATGCAAGAGGTGAGTCGGCAGAATTTGGGCTGAAAACTGAAATGGGCTGATGGATTGGCGAAAGATGCGTCGTCCATCTTGGGAGTGAGGAACTGGAGAGCAGCAGCAACACACCGAGATGACTGGCGGTTGAAAGTACTCGGGGCTTTGACGCACTATGAGTTGTAGTGCAGATTTCTATGTACGAATTCCTCGAGTGGAAAATTTTGATTTAATAAAATTTCAAACTTAAAATAAACAGACATACGCACCACACTCGAATCTTCCTTTATAAGAGAAAAAGAACAGCATGGGAGAATATTTCAAGTAGTGCGGATGAAGAGTTGTGTAAAGCATAATAAAGCAGCAAAAATGTACCTCCAAGATACTCCCGTTGGCGAGGTATTTAAAAGTTAAGGAGAAAATCGTTGGGGACTGAAATTCTGCAATGTTGAGATGAAGGAATCTTTGCAATGGTTTTTAGTTTAAACACCCTTCGAAGTATCTTATAACCCAAATTACATAAATCTAATTTATCAATCAAATATTTTTTCAGCATGATAGTTTTCTATAGACATAATGTTATTTTTTTTTTCATTAAGAAAATTGTAATACTAGGAAATACTTATTGAACTGTATTTTCATAAAATTGATGGGGTACCTGCAATTAATTTTTATTAAAAAATAGAAGCACGACCATTGGCTGCTGTCTAACGCCCTTCCATGCGATAACATTTAAACAAACCTTTTGTGTTAGGTAATCAAACACCAATAAACATATATTCTATAGATATTTTTCAAATCCTTAGGTTTTCTATGTATGTAGAAGTAAATATAGTAAAAGTATATGTATTGCAATTATACATATTTTTAATGAGGGTAGACAGATCGCCATTTAGTCCTTATAATTGATCTCAAAGAGCAGAATCCCTAGAAAGAAGATTGTGTTTTTTCTGTTTTTTTTTAATTTAAAAACTGATATAATTCTTTTCAGTCTTGAATTTTCCTTGTCAAAACCAATTTGGGGAATTCTTTTCAATTTTGTTTCATCAGCCTTAATTAGCCCTTTTTAATGCAACCTTTTGTATTTTCCCTACTTATAATTCCTTGAAAGGAAATAAATAATTTTTTTTCTTCATTTTCTGAAATCACTTGTTAACTCACTGATATTTGGAATGATGGTGATCGCATCTAGTAAAGAAAAGTTGGTATTTTAACTTATATCCCCTATTATAAGGATTACTAGCGTTTCTAAAGACTGGGTTATATTCTTTATATAAGCCAGAGATTCATGAGCACACTTAAAACAAAAATGAAAAGACAAACTTGCAACGCATTCATCAGACGTTATGTATACTAATGAAGCCGAACTTTAGAACAAAACAAAAGCTCGACACTTCAAAATACCCCGACAATGAAACTACAAAACAGTGGCTCATTTACTAGAGTATATTTCGAATTGCTTATGGCCCCTGACAATGTGCTCTTCAAATAGTTTCGATCATTGAGACTGGAACATTATAATGTGATATCATTATTAATTATATTCAAATCAGGGTAGTTTCGCATTGGAGTCCGTATATCACCGTAATGGAATGAAAGTAAATATTATTCTAGGGCGACTGCCTAACATAAATATTTACAAAGTAAAATAATTTTTTTATCTAGCAGGTGTGATAATAAATAAATGTAAATCAAATTCAGCATTATTAAATTATATATAGTAAATAGTTTTTGGAATTATGAAAATACCTCATAAAAAAAAAATAATAATAATAATAATAAAACTACTTGATTCCTGTATCATAGGAACTGCATTTTTTTTTTTTTTTTTTTTTTTTTTTTATAGGAAGTCGCTATTTTACTAACTTAAAACTTGACTTCTTGTTTTATTTACTTATATCTATTCCCATACTTATATATATCCATTATATATATATATATATATGTTCGCGCCGATCGGCGCTTTTATGTTAAAGGGAAATGAGAAAATTGCAATTTAGTTCAAGTGACGCCCTCTACCGACTTCCCTCATTAACCGGCCCTTTACTTAGTTTTCCTATTGCCAACCAGAGGGCAGTTGACTATATTAACTCTCGCAAAGTTTAATATGCGGGAGTTCTAATCGCAATCTTAATCCCCTCAGGACCATTCTCGGTCACTCTGTTCCTGCACTCTGCCCTGGATGAACCTACTTTTGTCCAAGACTTCAAAGTCTTCCTAGTTTACATGCTCAAGGCTCACATAGCCTTCCGAGAGTCTTTCCTATGTTAAAAGTGTTTTCCTTTCGTGCTATAACCAGCAAAATTTTCCTTTTGACTTTAATGAGTGGTGATAGCAGAGGAGGAGAGTTCAATCAAGTTTTACAGGCCACAGGGAGCGTTCGCTTGTCTGTGAGGACTTCCGGGGCCCCGCGAGAGCTAGAAGGCGTCCGTAACCAGGTGAGTGCGCTTGTCTGTATTTTTTGGTTGAATTATTTTCCCGCTAACATCTCCCCAAAGTTGCAGAACCTCGTTTTGATTAAATACTATACAGTCCATTTTTACTGCGCCGAGGCGAGTTATTCGCACCGGCAATTTTCATTAACATTTTTGGTCCGATCCGGGCCGTATATATCATTGTTCAACTTTGAAACGAGTGATTTTGCAGTTTTGGGGCGAGTAATCACCCACTCATTTTTCTGTGCTCTATTAATATTAAAAATTTTTACGTTAAAACTTGTATAAATTGCAAGGTTTGGCCTATTTTTTTGTCCAAGTTTCATAACTTCCAATAATTACACATATAAAACCGAAGTTATAGTCCGCCATGTTGTCTCCATCAATTTGATCAGCTGTTATCTGACGTCACCACCTCCCACTTCTCTAGTAAAGTACTCGTTACTGCGTCTCGTAACAGTTCCCGCCATATTGTCTTATTATAACGTCAGTTACAATAACGTAATAATTAGTAAAATCAATTTTGCAACTTTTTCTCCTTTCCTTTTCTCTGCCTCATATACCATAATTTCCTTTTATTGCTGTATTTATTTATTCTCTATTTTTCACAATGCCTTCTGAAGACAAAAACATCATTTTGCAAGCACAACTATTGGCAAAGAGGGAAACGATATTTGCTGATATAACTAGTAGATACGATGAAATTAAGGGTTCCACTCTTTCGGATATTTTTACTGTCCAAGTGCATTACGAGGATTTACCCTCCCTTCAAGTCAAATTTGAGGGGGTGAATGAAAAATTAAGTGACCTTAATGCTCTATTATCCAAACAAAATCATGTGGATACTCAAGCCCCTGCAATTGCTTTCAATAGTCTGTTAACAAAAATTAAATCCAAATATTTACAATTGAAAAAAGAAGAACCTATTCCAACTTCTACAACGGTTGCCACCCCTATTCATTTGACTCAAAGTGCTTTCTCCTTACCACCTATCAATCTACCAACCTTTTCAGGCGACATACAGCAGTGGCCTGAATTTTTTTCGTTGTTCACTGCCCTTGTTCACGACAACCCTTCTCTAACCCCCATACAACGCTTTCATTATTTAAGATCTAGTTTAAGAGAGAGTGCTCTTTCCGCAATTACGAACTTTCAACTCACAGCCGAAAATTACGACCTTGCCTTTTCAGCTCTAGTACACCGTTTCCAAAACCCCAGGAGGATAGCCCAGGCATATCTGAACCAAATCTTGTACTTTAAGCCCGTCAGTTCAAATTCATTGAATAACTTAAAAACTTTTCTCGAGGTACATCAAAATTCGGTGCAGGCTATCAAGGCGCTGCCAATCGACGATTTGGCAAATTTTATTTTGTTAACCCTCGCATTAAATAATCTGGACCCCCGTACATCTAAGGCTTTCGAGGATCAAAGTTCCGCTAAATCAGTTCCGCTTTTCGATGATTTACTAAATTTTATTATCAGGCAAATTAAAACCCTGGAGATTATTTCTCCCCCCATCAATCCACATAGAAACACTAAAGTTAATTCGCTAATTGCTAGCACTAGTCCTGATACCTCACCATCAGATAGAACTCGGGCCGCACCTTCAAATTCTCTTAACCTCAAATGCATTCTTTGTCGTAAGGCGCATTCCTTATCCTCCTGTTTCGAATTTTCTCATTTCACTCGAGATCAAAAAATTGATTTCCTCAAAAGGCATAAACGGTGCTTTAATTGCTTGGGTCCCCACCTTAAGGGTAATTGCAACTCCAAATTTTCTTGTCGTAAGTGTAATTCATCAGAGCATCACACACTTTTGCATCCCGTCAAAGTAGTAAATTCAAATCTCCATTTGAATTCCGCGCCTAGTCGCGCTTCAGCTCATGCTGATCACATTACAAGTGAACCAGCACCCGCTTCCACTGGTCAAGCACCAGTTGACGCCTCTTTATCTCTGAGTTGTAGTACCACCGGAAGTCACGTGACTTCACTCCTAGGAACCTTCCGTGCACGAATCTTCAATTCTCACTTAGGTTACGTTCCGGTCCGTGGGGTCATCGATCCGGGGTCGCAGCTATCATTCATTTCCGAGCGCCTCTTCAACCAGTTGGGTCAAAAAATCCAGGGTATGCCCATTACCGTCTCAGGCATAGGTGGGCGTGTTTCCAATTCTCCCGGCACAGTATCGTGTCGCATCTTCTCCACAATTTCTCAGAGGCACATTCTTGTAAACCCGTCCGTGGTTCCTCACATCGCTAACCATTTGCCTCCCAAGAACCTAACTCCAGAAATTTCTCGCGCCTTTGAACATTTGCGTTTGGCCGATCCTCACTTTCATCAATCAGACAAGCTTGACCTTCTCTTAGGTGCCGATGTATACCCGCAATTATTATTGCCTCACCCGTTTATTCCAAGCTCTATTGGTCCAATTGCTGTCAGTACCATTTTTGGTTGGACAATCATAGGCCCTATCCAGACCCTATCGCAAAATCAATCAGCCACTTCGTTAATATCTGTTTGCCAGATTTCCCAAGATTTCCATGATTCTTCGAAAACTGAAAATATTCCATTTGAACAACCCCTGAGTACAGACCATAAACACTCAAATGTTTCTGATATTCCAGAAAACATTGACCCTTCTGTTAACACCAATACATGTAATCACAGATTATATAATTTTAACGTTCCCCAGGAAATACAAATCATTAACCAGGGTGATTTTTCAAACTTAAATCAAGTTTCAAAATTTAATCACATCGGTAAAATAGGTGGTGCTGATACAATTGTCAGTGATTCATCTGATGAAAAGTTTTTTGTTTCTCTTACAGATGAGAAAAACTACATCTCATCCTCAAACAGTCACTATTCTTTAGCCAATCAAGACTGTCCAAAATTCCTTCCTGTTGAAAATAAAAATAATGAAAAACCAGTATACACACATAGTAACCAAGATAGTATAACAAGTAAAATTCCGGTCTCGAATCCTATTGAAACTACCCTTTTAAAACCACCAGTTGTCAATATCAAAAGGTCTGTACGATCTAAAATTTCGATGTCTGTTAAATTTTCCCCGGTAGGATTTGCTGATGTTTCTTCTCCCACTAATCATGCCCATATTGACTCTAGGAGTCTTTCTCCTACTCATCCCACGCAAGCCAAAATTTTTTGTTTAGGGACTCAAGATCCCTCTTCTTTGACCAATTGCCAGGAGCATTGGCCTCCTCCTTATCGTGACACCGACTTAAGCACCAGGCCATTACCGGATCTTAAGTCTACTCCCATTGCGCTCATCGCAAATGAACCTGACCATACCTTTAAACATTTTTCTGGGTCTCTCCTTAATATCCGTGCCGATAAGCCGGCAAAGCCGCCTTGTTGCCGTACTCCTTCCCTCGGTAGCCTGGAGGTCCTCAGGGTGGGCGGCATACTTGACAACGCCGTTCCTAATCATGATTCACAACGTTATAAGTGGACTTCAAATTCCAAGCGCCGATGTGGAACCAAGAAACTGGGCGACGTTGTTGTGAGCAAGGGACTGAACAGCTCCTCACTCTCCCGGCCTTTAGCTCTTATTTCCGAGCTCAAGCCTGATGGTGTTTCACGAGCAGCCACCCACTTTGAGACTTCTACTAGTACTCTCACAAGATCTATGAACAAACTCATTCCGCTCCCGGAATGATGCCTCTTTGCATTGTATAACCTTTCTAAAGTTGTGCTATTTTTGTTATTTATTTTGTATTATCGTTTGCCCAGGAGTACTGTTTTTATTTTCTTTACATTATATAATTGTTGCTCATTTGGGCTGATTCTTTTTCTTTGCTTTGTATAATTGTTTACACAGTAGTACTGTTTTATTTTCTTTACATTATATAACTGTTGCCCAGTTGGGCTGTTTCCTTTTCTTTACATTGTATAATTGTGCACCCATTCTTGTTACAGCTTTTTATTATTCCTTTTTTCTTTATCTTTCTCTTTACTCAAATTCAGCTTTCTTTTCTCTTATTTTATTGTATAAATTTGCTGCTGCCGCCCTTCATTTTCATTGTATAACTTTTGGAATAAAATTGGGCAACATCCCAATTTTGGTGGGCGGTATGTTCGCGCCGATCGGCGCTTTTATGTTAAAGGGAAATGAGAAAATTGCAATTTAGTTCAAGTGACGCCCTCTACCGACTTCCCTCATTAACCGGCCCTTTACTTAGTTTTCCTATTGCCAACCAGAGGGCAGTTGACTATATTAACTCTCGCAAAGTTTAATATGCGGGAGTTCTAATCGCAATCTTAATCCCCTCAGGACCATTCTCGGTCACTCTGTTCCTGCACTCTGCCCTGGATGAACCTACTTTTGTCCAAGACTTCAAAGTCTTCCTAGTTTACATGCTCAAGGCTCACATAGCCTTCCGAGAGTCTTTCCTATGTTAAAAGTGTTTTCCTTTCGTGCTATAACCAGCAAAATTTTCCTTTTGACTTTAATGAGTGGTGATGATAGCAGAGGAGGAGAGTTCAATCAAGTTTTACAGGCCACAGGGAGCGTTCGCTTGTCTGTGAGGACTTCCGGGGCCCCGCGAGAGCTAGAAGGCGTCCGTAACCAGGTGAGTGCGCTTGTCTGTATTTTTTGGTTGAATATATTTTCCCGCTAACATCTCCCCAAAGTTGCAGAACCTCGTTTTGATTAAATACTATACAGTCCATTTTTACTGCGCCGAGGCGAGTTATTCGCACCGGCAATTTTCATTAACATATATATATATATATATATATATATCCAATCATACCATACTATTCCATTTATTTATTTTAATCCACTACCGTCGTTAGACTGAAAATAAACTAAAAATGTGCTGAATATACGAATGTTCATCTTATTTGTTTGTTCAAGAAGTACTTCAAGAAGTAACACTTCTTTTGAGTCTACGGTATGAGTTATAAAGATGATTAGCATTTAAAATTCTTGGACAATCATAAATTCCAACACTTACTAGACAAGCGTTCAAAGCTTCCATGAACGAATCACTAAAGATTTATTTACATGACAGTAATTAGACCCATTTGGACACACGGAGTTGAGCTTTGGAGCTCCGCTAAACGTTTCAATTTTTCTCTTATTGAATCTGTACGATCCAGAATCCTTCATATTATCCTCAACGCTCCTTATTATGTCACAAAACAACTTATCCATAACGATTTGAATGTCCTATATGTTGCAGATTCGGCCCAAACAAAATATTTACTCTTCCATGACAAGCTACATACCCCCTCGAATCCATTAGTCTCCCAACTTGCTTTTTCCTCGATTTACGATAACCCTCCGAGGCGTCTGAAAAGGACATGGTCTGGACTTTCTAATTTAGAATATTTATTGAAGAACTACTAATGCATAGATCTTCAGATGTTAATGGCATGTCATTGTCATCATTTCACCGCACATATACTTATTGTATATATTGTCTACAGTTGTAAATACCAATAAAGTATAAACTAAAAACAAAAAAATATCATAAAATTAAGAAAACTGAGAATGAGTAGCATCCTAACCAAGTTAGCGAGGATAACTGGCAGCATTTTCAATGAATTTATTAGGGACTAATAAAATCGATAAAAAATATAAAATAAATAATCAGCCAATTATCAGATGAAATAAAAATATTATAACGCTTTATAGGTAACAAACTTCAAATGTAATAATACGAACACCATATGTACAGGCATATGTAGGAAAAGTGCAGAAGCTAAACTGAGTGGAGATATAATAATACATTTCTATGGCTTTCTTCATCATCCTTCTGCCTCCCACATCTAAATATTAGAGGACTATACCGCGAAACATTGCCATCCGTTTCAGGATAAATAAACTTGTCAATTAATATGCAAACTATCCAAGACCCACCCGAGGCTATGGTGACTGTTTTCTTTAATTAGTAGCCCTGTAATTGGTCCAGGAAGATCAAACGTGATATTGTTGATGTCACTCAGTTCAGCAATTGGTAGCATCGATTACAGTTAGGTTTCGTTCCCAAGAATGTTTTATTATTTTTATTTTAAACTTATACACAATTTACTATATTTTAGGATTCATTTATATATATATATACCATTAATAGAGAATATTTATAGTTTTATAACTATCAAAAGACACCATTTATAAATAAATATAAAATATTTTATAAAATCATTACAAGATATAGAATACCTAACAAACTGCTTGTTCTACTCTCCCAATGCACTACATTGCATTAAAATATATATATATATATATATATATATATATATATATATATATATATATATATATATATATATCTCCCTGACTGAGAAAAACAATAGATCCTGGATATGCTTATTGGTAATCCACAGCTTTTATATCTATTGATTCTGGTAGGGGAACTGTCATCAAATTTTCTTTCCGAGCAACAGCAACAGAGCTAGTATATAGAAATGTAAAACGTAACATATTTTGACGGTGAAAAAAAAGAACTATAGACATATCAAACAAAAATGAAAAATTGAAGATTTAGATTCGTGATGGGGATAGATTAACAAGGATTGAAATCGAGAAGTTAAACGTTTGAGTAATTACATACTTTAATTTCGGAATTAATCATAGCTGGAAGGTGAGCAAAGACAACCATTTTGCATTTACACTCTCACTCAGCCGATCCTAGAATACAGCCAAACAGTTTATATAGATAGAAAAATATGAAGTTCGTATTTTAAATTTATCATTATGTAAATATGTACTTTATTCATATAGATATATAATTAGTTTTTTTCTAGTACGTAAAGCATGGATGTATTCATGCTTCTCTATTACTGATGATTGATATAATTTAATTTTTAAAAAGTCTTTGATTGAGTCTTTAAAAGATTTTGAGTCCAAAATTGCTAAAGATGGACTCGACTTAACATCAAAGAAGCCTTTACGGCCGGCGCCTGAGATGAAAGGAAGAAAAATGGATCTCCAAATTAAGGAAGATAAGACCAAGATACTCATTTTGAGAAGGAAGAATCCAGTTCACCCGCTAACACTCTACGCACATACAAATTGAGGTTTTTTTGTTTGGTTTTTTTAAACCAACTTTTTAAATTTTGACCCTCTTTCATTCTGACTATGCGATATATTTACTATGAATAATAAAATATTTAGATGAATATATTTCCTAATATGCAGCACACTTTGAAACTCAATTGTAAAAGAAATTTTAAAAACATATTTTTCTAAAGATTTTCAAAATATTACTTCACACGACAGGGAAAAAATACATAAAAATGTCTATCCATAATCTACTGAACAGAGCAGCACCAACGTATCTAAATGAATGAGAAAAAATCGTTACATCAAAAAAGTATGGACCCCGAGCCAAAAGACATGCCCTTGTCAAAAATAGAACATAAAACAAAAAAATAGAACAAACATTAACTATAACTAGTTGTATGAATTATTTAAATACAATTTTATGGAACCGTTAAATTTGTATCAATAAAATTAATTATTATTAGGAGTCAAAAACTTGACTGTGCGAACACACGATATAAAGATCTTATAAATTTCTGAATTATATTTAATTAATTGGAATTTCGCATAAAGCTTAATAGCTTTTAATATTTTTCTTAATTAGTAATATTAAATAGTATTTTTATGTATCACGAAAAGCAGCGATTAATGATAACGATTTAACGAAATGTTAAAATGGTATGACCATACTGCTTTAAATCTCATTGAAATATATATAATTATTGAAATTATAAATTTATAACGGAAGGTAGCATACTCTCGTTTAAAATCAATAAATTATTCTACCAGCTTTTTCGAATTTGCATAACATGAAAATACCCTAGAAGCGTATACATGGCATTTGGACTGTACCTTGTTATAATTCAGCTAAATGGAAAAATAATGTACGATAAAAACGAAACAGACCGTTCCAACTAAATATAAAATGTCCCCAACACAAATTGAAATGAACTACCTACCAATATAAATGTTTAAAAAATGAAATGGCTAAGTTCTAACGTTCATGTTCAGTACTCTGTACTAATTAATTATTCTTTTTAATCCAATCAACTGATTAATTTAGAATAAATACATAGAGTGGAACAAATAATCTTAAATACATAATAATTAGATGCTATATTAAAGTTAAAATAATAGAAGAAATTAACTTACATTTTACGAAATTAAAAAAAAAAAAAAAAAAAAAAAAAAAAAAAAAAAAAAAAAAAAAAAAAAAAAAAAAAAAAAAAAAAAAAAAAAAAAAAAAAAAATCAGTTGTATTATTTTTTTCAATATAATTTTAACAAATTAAAAGGACAACAACAAACAAGGCCTCTGCACTATTTGGAATGTCAATCACACACAAAAAAAAAAAAATCGTTATTGGAAGACAGCGAAGGGAATCAAAACCTTCAGAGAACAGCTGGAATGTTCTTTGAGCTCCGTTTAAATTCCATTACAATCACGTAACAATGTAAAGTCTACTAATCGTTAAGCTTTTAATATGTGATAATTAATCATATTATTTGATATTTGGCTAATCTAAATATATTGCAGAGCTAATACAAACTTAATGCTGATTTGTATGATAGGGAAGTTTTCTAGACCTTTTGAATCGTTTATTGAAGGGAAATTCTCTTCAATAGAAGAAAATATTAAGCGTAGAAGAGTTGTTTTACATCAGCTTAATGATACCTATACTTACACATAGTGCTTCTGCTTAGAGGTAGCCAACTCGTAGTTGAATATTTTTGAGTATATCTGGGCCAGAGTTTAGACCGCACACCAACCTCTCTCCTCCCTACCTCTAACTTACAAGAGTTTAGAACTTTTATGTTAGAGAACTAAGCAGTAATAGATCTTAAATTTTTCATATAAACAGCTAAAACTGCTCCAAAAATATGCCTCAAACACTTCTCATTTTCTAAAAAATTGAAATATTTTTATTCAAATAACGCACTCGCAATCATACGTTTTGAAGAAACCTTACATGCAGACTTTTACCAATGACAAACATATTCACAAGAATAACGGATGATTAAAAAACAATCTATATATATATATATATATATATATATATATATATATATATATATATATATATATATATATATATATTACTCCTTGTATTGAACGTATCCCTAAAAGGAAAGTGAATTTTGAAATTTTAACAATTAACTAATTACCGTTAGAGTGAATATGAAGTTATTTAAGAGGTTTTATTTATTTTAGGAGGATTATAAGCAATGATATCTCCTAAAACAAGTTTTAATTATCCAAAATATTAATATTCATACGGGCGACGTTTTAAACCCTACATTGAAAATTTAATAAAATAAAATCCTAAATTATAAATTATACTAATAAATAAATAAATGTAATAACCCTAAGATCCTCTGATCTGGTGTCGCTTTATTGACAGTTTTCCTTTATTTTTTATTAAACAATATTTTTTTCTTTGCTTTTTAATCCAATGAAGAGTTTATTATGTTTGAAATTCATATTTTCATTAAGGGATAGTCATAATCTTTCATTTATACAAGTAACTGATTTGTATGCCAAATGAGAACACCATGTTTTTTTGGTTCAAAAGTAAATTTCTCCATGAAATCGAAACAAAATCATTACGTTTAACAAATCATTCGAAAGCTTATTAAATGTTCAAGTTTTTGTGAGATTTGACGTTTTGTGGCTAGTTTTTTCGAAAAATGGTGAGCGTTGAAGTAATATAAGACATTGTTACTTCCCCAAATAAGGTGAAGATCAAGCTGTTCTTTAGATACCAAGTTTGTAAAATTCAAGGTTAAAGATACTCTACTATTATAGAAAATTTAATGTTAAATCCGAAAATGTGGTCAAAATTTGAAAAATATTTAAGCAAATGGAGATATTACAGCTTTTATAGAAAAAAAAGTGGTTTCCTCAAAAAAGTCTTTGTTTTATCATATATCTGCAACGGATTGGAGTAGAAAGGTGAGATCTGCGGCATTTTGCTACATGTTTGATGTAGTTTCACCCAATTTTTTTTTTTACACTAAGAGATGCTCTCCCTGTATATTAGTATATTTATGTATTGAGTGCGAATAGCTCATAATCCTCGTAAATATCTTAATTTCCTCGTATAATTATTACATATGGTTTTATTTATTTATTGTTTTTCACTTTATTTCTCTACATCTATCAGAATATACACCGACTATCATGCAAAAATATGTATAAAGCAATGTATCCTTATACCTGAAATGAGAAACAATGATAACCATCGGTAATTCTTCCTTGGCATTCATTATCTTCAGGAAAATTAAATATGTAGATCTCTCATCCACCTTGTTTCCAGTCTCATTTTTGTATTTTCAAGCGTATAGGTGATGGCCATAGCTTCTACTAGTTTTTTTCTGTGTCCTGTGAATATTTTTGTAGTGAGCCAATACGTATTCATAACATTTCTCAATAAAGAAATTTAGTAGATATGTCGGAACCCCAGCGTATGTATGTCGCAACATAGAGTGGAGTATAGATGTACGTGTTGCCAACAGACTTAAGCAGAAGATTAAGGATTTTTTATATCCGTAGTATTTAATTGTTAATTGTAATGCCTGTACACTGTCTGTTTAAAGTTTTAATGATAATTATAATATTTGTACACATCTTTTACTATGTATGTATACTGTTTTATTTTCTGTTTATTATACTATTCTTAACCCCTATAACTCGAATTTTCATCCTGCTTATCACTGTAACTCAATCTATGCCTAAGTCGGACTACACGTAACTCGAAGAAAAATCGTAGTCCGTGGAAATCAAGTCAGCGAGAGTCGACTGCAAAGAACTTCTTCTACGTCTATAAGTAGAAAAATAATAGTTAATCAGCGTAACTTTACACCGGTAAATAATGCAAGCATAGAAATAAAAGCATTGAATATTTCATACAGAAGATAATCGATATATACATGAGAGCCAGATGACAGATGCGCCAGCGTCCATACCCTGCCTCCCCTGTACGGCGAGGAGCTGTCCCCCCGAGGAACTCCACACAGGGCTTGGCTCGAGGGTTCAATAACTCCAACCGGTTCTCCGGTCGCCGAACTCTTTGGTTCCTCGCACCCGGAACTCGTCCATCCTCTTCTAGCCTTCCTCGTCTTCGGTTTGGTCATAAGCTGGCTTCCAGTTCTTGGTAGCCCTTCTAGGAAACTGGAGGAAAAAAACCTGGACGCAATGTGCTGTATGCCATCAACTCCTGATTGTCCCAGGCAGTGCTTTCTAGTTTCAGATTCTGAATTCTGGAACCTTAATTACTATCTGGTTGTCCCAATCAAAAATATCTAAATCATATAACAAATATATTACCTTCTACACTACCATTTTCTGATTATATTTCACCATATTATTTGAATGATTAAAATTATACGATAAATTTACTAACGAAGAATCTGTACTGTCACTCATATTATTAACTATCTATTATGTGTTTGTATTCATTAAATATTATTTCTCATTACAACTTACATGTAATCAAGTAAAGTAATAATGAACTTTGTTTAAAATGTGAAAAGAAAACGAAATAAAAGATTTTTTTGTTTTAAGATGTACACGATGTCCCTAAACTTGTGTTATTATATCTTTTTATTCAAGCCAAAATATTCAGTTGTGTTAACTTATTAATTAAAATTAAAAGATATATTAAAAATAAAAGCATGGAGCAGGGTAAAAAAGTATTTTCTTGAATTTTAACTGATTATTTTCTATAATTTACATTTATTTTTCAATGCTATTTGTAAAGGTTAGCTGAATAGAGACTAAGATAGTTAGTTCAATATCAGAGACAATAAACATCAAGGAAAATACAAAACAGTGAGATAGGGTAAGCTCAATTAAACTAAGATCAACGTTATATCCAAGAAAAATCGTTAAATCTATACTATTATATAAAAGGACAAGCCATTTTTCGTTTTTGATCACCAACCACGAAAACTTCTGAACCAATCTGTACCAAATTTTAACCACACCATCTCAATAGTTCCAGGAAAGTTTAGGAATAATAAAATCCACTGATCTCCCCTTAATTGTTTATTAGAAAAGCAAAAATATATGGATAACTGGGAAGTTTGAAAATTATCCGATAGATAGCGAACGCCATTCCAGAGCCTACAAAGCTACGGTGTTATATAAAGCTTGAAATTAATAAAAAAAAATTATTTACGCTCCATTAAATTATTAAATAAAGATTTAAATATGTGGTGCGACGAGTGAATCTCAGTGGAGTTTGAAAATAAACCGATATGTGGCTAGCACCATTATGCAATAGTTTTCAATGGTAGAACTATTGAGCCTATCGGTATCAAATTTTAACATCTTCATAGTTCTAGGAAGGTTAAGCTGTGATAAAATTTACAAAATGATAATTCAAATAAACAATAGAAAGCGATCTAATTTGTTGTAATTATTTTTCAAGATATGTTAAAGCTTTAATCAGCTAACCGAATCCACATTTCGATTCGGCAATAACGGATACAACCAATTATCCATAACAACAACTTAGAGAAGTAACAAGATATAAAGCGCTATATAATCCAACCAGCTCGAGGGGAACGGAGGTTCCCATGGAGCACAGCACGTGAGTGGAGTGCCGACGAGTCCAGGGAGGAATGCTGTTAGTGGGCGGACCTGTGTATTGTTCTTCTATCTCTGCTGGATAGTTCGTCTTGGTGGTGGTCCCTCCTTCTAGCTAGGAGGAAAGTCAAGATAGACGAAACGAAATTCTTTAAATCAGTAAAAATAGGCAATCTTATCGAAGATTTAATAATAATTTATTACAAATTTAAGGAATATTGTAAGCAGCACAATTTAAACAAAATTCAAAGTAGAATCAAACAATATTTAACCTGTATGACGCAGCATATGAGAGAACAATATGGACATGAGAATTGATTCGATAAGAAGATGGATTAAATTAAAAGGAATATTCACCAGGTCGTCTTCAGACACGTTAAAACGATACGCAGATTTCGAAATGGTTTATAATCAATCAGAAGATATATAAAAGAAACCTTTTACCGTGGACACCTAGTTCACTAGAAGTTCAATTCTCGAGGTTGTTACAATTATAGATACAATGATAATTATTTTGAGTTTTATTTTGGGGGGTTAATCAAGGGAAAAGAATTATTGCTAAAAATATCAAAATATTATTATTTTATTAAAATATTATTATTAAAAAATTATTTTATTATTACTATTTTATTAAAATATTATTTTATTATTATTATAATATCGATAGCCACCATCAGGACCGAAAAATAAAATGGAAAATACAGAATTAGGGAATATATTTTTTAATTTCTCATTCCTTGTTTTTATTTTTTTTTTAATATTCGTTTATTTTTTTACTTTTTATATTCCCTGAGGTATATGTAAATGAAATGAGGTATAATGTAAATGAAAATAACAAAACGATACAAGAATGATAATAATTATTCTAATGTTAGAAGAACAAAAGTAATACTAATTATGTTGAAATGAAAAAAAAAAAAAAATAAATGTAGGTAAGTGATATAATGATAAAGCAAGTAAATAAAAAATAAATAAAAATAAAATAAATATTTCCTTTGTTTATAAGAGCGTTATTTTATTAATATCAGTCTTAAACAATAAAACGTGAACGACTGAAAACCCATGAAAGATCTTGGGTTCAGTACTTAGGTAATGATTTACTGTTACTAGGCCAATGGTTGTGAAAGGAGGAGATTAGGCTTAAATCATGCTCAGCCGCCAGGTTTTTCCTCAATTTAGGGTACCCACTTTGTAGAGCCTGGGTGTAGATGAGCCCCGACCTCCCGACCTCGAAGTCGAGCCGAAACCGAAATAACAGAAAATAAATTTTTTGCCTTCTGTTGGACTCGAACTCGGGCCCGGGAGCTTGGTAGTCAAGTGCCTTGCCCACTTAATATCTGTCTTATTCTTAATTAATAATTAGGATTAATTAATTAATTAATTTTATCTGATTACTAGCCCAAATTTATTTATTATTATTATTTAAACCTATTTTAAACTTAACAGACTTAAAAGACAAGAAACTGTTCTTTGTTTCCGACTATTCCAACATTTACTAGATAAGCGTTCAAAGCTCCCAATAAATTACAAAAGGTTTATTTACATGACAGCAATTATAAGTAATAGTATAAATAACTGGACACACGGAGCTGAGCTTTGGGGCTTCACTAAACCTTCCAATCCTGCTCGTATCCAATCCTTCCAATCAAAAATCTCTCGTAAAACTCTCAATACTGCTTATTATCTCATAAACAAACTTATCTATAAAGATCTTAAAGTTCCATATGTCACTTATTCGAACCAGATACTTATCCTTTCATAGTAAATTCAAAATAATATTTTGTTATTTTTAATAATTCATAATTTCCTTTCAATGATCCTTTAATAATAATATTTAAAAAATACTTACCACCTTAGAAACGAGCTAATTGGCAGACATATATGATTTTTCATATTCAAAATTTATTATATTTAGAAGTGTGTCAAATAACGGGCACTTTTTTGAAGGGCTATTTTGAACTCACCGCGTGTGTCGGATTTACATAATTTGCAGACTGACACGCTTATAAAATAACGCTTTTTTCATTCAGATCAATAAATTTCTTTTAAATAAGTACATTTTAGAAAATTTATCTATACATGTTTGCAACCTGCTCTTCCAAATTCTTTAAAAGAGTGCTACTTAATGCTGGTACATTATCTTATATTTATCCTCGACTAAAGACCCACAAGAAACCTCATTCGAGATTGAAAAGATTACAAGCAGTTCATTAATTTCGATTTATATACCTATACATTAAAAAAAAGCTCATCTACCATCAATCATTATCAGGCTTATGTGGGCATACGGTATAGAATTATTTGATCCAAAGAAATTATCGAAATCTTCCTTTATCTATTCCCTCCCAAAATCATTATTTATCTTTTTGAAAATTCCGAACCCACTCATAATCACTTGTTTCCGTCACAATTTCCGATTATATTTTTTGAGATAACAATCAAAAATATACATATATAAATACAACTTTTGTTTGTATTACAAAAAAAGGATACTATATTTCAGATCTGCCAGGATCTGACGATTTTTGGCTGCCGAAAGACATCATTGGCCACTCTCCTTCCCCACTAATTAGCTTTCGTCCTTGAGGTTACTATTTTAAGAAGGCGAAAGAATATCTTTGGGCCACATTAATATTAGTTTTCATCCATAAGGATACTATTTTTTTCTTCTAATATTTAACAATTTTATTAGTTTTCGGCCTGAGAATACAATTTTAAGATGACGGAAGTATATCTTTGGGTCACATATATATCAGTTTTCGTCCTGAAGAATACTATTTTCAAATATTCCAGGATTTAACGGTTTTAAGATGGCGGAAGGAGATTCTGCAATTGTTGTCTTTGATTTTTTGTCCTTAAGGATACTATTTTGAAACATTTTAGGATTTAACGATTTTAAGACGGCGGAAGGATATTCCACCGTTGTTAACGTATTCAAACGGGAAGTTATGATAATTGTTTTAGGGTGTAAAAGCTATGTGGTTATCAACGCTCTAATTAATTTCCATTAAAAAGTTAAATACTGTACAACATTGTATGTATTATATAAATAGAACTATTTTTTAGTAAAAGCAATGGATGATTTCATAATTGCTGTGTCAGTAGATTATATTGAAGAAATGTATTTTTATTACAAAGTTATAATATATATAATAGTTATAATATAGTTATACACATAATATATATGTATATACATATGTTTGTGTGTATATATATATATATGCTTTCAAAAGATATTATTCGTGTACACAAGATGATATGTGTAATATAAATACACATTAAATAATGCCTTGAATGGAAACATTCTACCCCTAATTAAAAGCTGAGCAATGTATGCAGATAAAGCGTAATTTTCTCTGTAGGTAGGCAGGAAATGTTTGAATAGCTAGATTGAGGAAATTCGGCTACGTGGAATTAAACCAAATCAAAAACCTATGCGTTTTGGGATTAGAATAATCTATTTACTGATTTGTTTTCCTCTTTAATAAATTTAAATAATTAAATGTTAAGGTATAGTCAGACAAATTAAAGAATTCTATAAAACATGTATCAACAATATAAGGATTTAACAAATATTTATAGAAAAATAACACCAAGTAAACATGAATTCTGTAGGTTACAGTCCTCATTACTTACCCTGATGCCAATGATGACATCAGTAAATTATGATTCATTTATATTTATATATCCAGACATAAATTTACAAGCCTTCAAGAATAGTGACGAAAAAGGAGAATTAAAATTAATTGAAACAAATTTCACCCAATAACCTTTATCCTTTGAAATCTACTACTTCTTGTACCACAATATCCTTTAATCGTATTCCATTAATCACTATGGAACAGATTCACTACCTAGGATTCCATCTTGTTAAACATCTTATTGAAAACCACATACAAGACTAAAACGGCAAGAAATTGTTCTTTTCGATTCCTTCAACATTTACTTGACAAATGTTCAAACCTTCCGATTAATTACAAAAGACTCATTTACATGGCAGTAATAAGATGTATTTGGACATACGCAGTTGACCTTTGGGGATCCACTAAACCACCCAGTTCATCTCCTCTATCCTCCTTTCTTTTTCACAAACAAACTTATCCACAAAGATCTTAATATCCCCTATGCTGTTGATTTGGCTCAATACAACTAACTATCCTTTTATAGCAAACTCCATACCCACTCGAATCCACTAGTCTTCCAACTTGCCTTAAACTAAAGTCCCGTTGATCCTCCGAGGCGTCTGGCAAGATGTCGAAAAGACCTCCTAATGTGAAACGTTTATTGAAGTGCTACTAATGAGTAGTTCTTTAAATGTCAAATTATCCAACCTTTAAAATACAAACTTTCAAACCTTCCCATTAATTACAAATGACTCATTTACACGACAGCGATTAGACCTATTTAGACATAATGAAATCAGTTTTGAGGCTCCACTAAACCTAAACTAATAGATCTCGTATTCAATTCGTGAAGATCTTAATTTAAAATAAGTTGATAATTTAGCCCAAACTCGATATCTATCCTTTGATAGGAAATTCCATGGCCATTAGAATCCCCTAGTATCTCAAATTGTTCCAGAAAACTTCTGGATTCATTATTATCATTATTATTCATTATTCATTCTGTTCCAGAAAACTTTTATTGAAGTGCTACTAGTGGGTAGTTGTACCAATTGGCATGTTATAATGAGCCTTATCTTCACATTTATTTGATATTTTTTTTGTTCAAGTGTAAATTTAAATAAAAAAAAAAATACACACTTATACTAAAAATGAATAAATAAAAAAATATACATTCTGTTGGTAAAAATTATTTTTTATTTTTCTTCTATCTAAAAGAACTTTTAAACTTTTAAAAGAACTTTTAAATTTTTAAAAAGTAATTAATGTCTTACTGGTCTAGAATGGCATCTGTACTAATCTCAAAAAACGGAAATGTATTTAAAATTGTTTGGAACAAAACCGTTTTGCTATAGTAGCTTTTGAAGCAGGACAATGTACTGCGTGATGCTAATTCAATTTAAATTTTCATTGTACCTACTCTAAATGAATCTGTGCAGCCCCAGTTACATGAAACTTTTTTTCCAAGTTATGATAATGCCACAATTTGAAATTTAAAACAGAAACGGGAAATTGATATGAGGTTTTCTTTTGTTCGTAAAAACTAAAATAAAATAATGTGCTATGACTTCTTCACAAGAACACAAATAAAAAGCAAATCGAGTTGTTACACTTTTGGAAGCATTATTTTAAGATTTTAATTATTCATAAATCTATACTATTATATAAAAGGACAAGATATTTTTCGTTAGTAATCATTAACCTCAAAAACTACTGAACCAATCTGTAGCAAATGTTAACCATATCATTATTATAGTTCCAGGAAGGTTTAGCAATAGTAAAAACTACTGATTTTCAATTAATTTGTTTTTAAAAAGTGATAGTATATGTATAACAATGAAGTATGAAAATTGAGATAGAATATCTATCGCCATATTGAAGAGGCTACACACATACTACAGAGCCTGCACAGTGTAGCTGTTAAGACAGGCTTGAGGATCAACATCCAGAAGACAGAATTCATGACTAACATCAAGGAATCTCCCTCTAAAATTCCCTTAGAAGACAGCAACATTCGGAAAGTATCTGCAGTGAAGTATCTAGAAGAATGGATCTCTGAGAACCTAGCCATAGACTCAAGATGGCTTATCTCTCCTGTCGAGATATTTACTCATCTAAATGCCTCTCCGAAAATCTAAAAATAAGGCACTACAACACTGTAGTAAAACCAGCTGTTCTGTATGCCTCCGAGTGCCTTGTAATGGCCAGGAATGAGCCCACTCAGGAAGTTGGAGATCAAAGAGAGGAAAATCCTGAGAAGGATACTAGGACCAGTCAGGGAAGAGAATGGCACCTACAGGATACGGCACAATGATGAGTTGTATAAATACCAGGAGGATATCCTGACATGCATAAGGAAAAGGCGACTGGCATTTTATGGACACTTGGCCCGAATGAATCCTAACAGAAACTAGGTTTGCCACACTGCCATATAATTTTATGGTTAGATATCACAATCCAACCAAATGAAATAAATAAAATGTTATTATAACAATGATAAGTATAATTAATATAATTGTTTCAACCAAATAAAAATTATTACCAAATCAAAATGTGGATCCTTTGCCTTTTGATATTCTGAGTAAGAATATGATAAATGTTAATAAATAAATGTTAATCTTTTGCTGAAAGCACTGATAATGCAGTCCATTGTCAGCAAGAGTTTCTTTATAATTTCTGTCCAGTTGGATTACTAAGTTATAGATTTAAATTAAAAATTAGATGTCTAATTATTATGCTTTTACGTAATCTTCGCCCATTTAATCAGTGCAATTTTAACAAGGTTAAAATTACTGAAATGCTTGAAAATATCATTGAAGATCTAATGCTCGATTACATACTTCAATATAAGTTTTTTATTGGTAAATAAATAAAACTTTTATTCTTAGATAAAATTATCTGAGTTCCTGACTAATAAGAGCGGGCGAAGCCGGGACAGGGGATGCAAGTATTCTATAATCCTTCAAGAAGCTCCTAGATACCAGGAACAGCTAAGTAGGTTTATAATATACAAAGCTCATGAGTAGATTTCACCTCGATATTATATAATTCTAATCTCCCTTTGATCCGATCTATGGAAATTTGCATGGAGGGCGGATCCGGGCGAATGCACCGCTTGCCTTTCTAATGTTGTTTCATCATCGCATGTAGCTACTTTTAGCTAAGCTGCGTCCAATTTAATAGAGAGATTTGCTGTTTCAATGCCTCCTTCTAAATAATAGCTGCCATAAATGTTAGCATTTACAACTTTTCAACATAACTTAAACGATATGGAGATTAACATGTAATTAAATTTATATATAATCAATTTAACTTTATACATATCAGTGATAAGTATATATACATATATGACATCGTAGATTGTAAAATAAAATATTTATCAACAAAATATGTAAAACAAAGATGTCGACTTATTTTTAATCAAATAAATAGGATTTGGTTTATTCTTAATCAAAAGAACCTCAATGAAGTGTAATTCAGTTAAATATCATCCTATATACAATAAATCTATTTAAACCGACTCCCAAATCAAAAGTTCTATATTAAGTAGCTATTTATAGGAGGCAAGTACAAACTTTTACTATAACGTTAATATATAATATATACATTAAACTTATGTAATCTTAAACAGCAAATTTAATGTTTATTAAGTTAATCTAATTTGTAGATGAGATCTATAATTACCTAATTTGACATTTTATAGATATCATTAAAATAATTGTTAAGTTTTTACCTTAAGGCATTTCTGACTTCAATAAAGGAGATTCCTAATTCGACAAGCTAGTTATTTTTGTTTTAAATAATATTTTATAGGTTTTATTTTGTTTTAAAATTTATAATACCGGCTCCTATTACTTCATGTTGTTACTATAATGCACTCACTTATATTCATTATTTATAATGTTTTCTCCAATTTTAACCGTCGAATCATAGATATTTATATTTTATTAAGATTTTTATTTAATATACTCTTAGGGTGGAACGATTACAGTTTAATGTTTTTAAGTGTTTCTTCATAAATCCGAAAATTCGTTTTTTCTTCGTTTTACCTAAGTGCTTTTTTTTTTAAAATTGGATTAATTAGTCAAAAAAGAGAATTAATTTTGATTGTAGTAATAAGATACCTAATAGATGCAAGAATGAAATACGAAACAACACATTTCTAAATATAATGCTTCATTGGCATTTATCAAAAACATTTTAAATTATTTTTGCATATTATTTTAAATATTTTTTTTTTTTTATCGACTAAAGAATAAAACCTATTTTTGGCATGGATATATCTTATGCTAAGGTCTATAGTTTTCTTGTTTAACGTTTTTTCCTTTCTATAAATGTGTAACGTTATTTTCACATCCAAAAATGTAACATTTTGCACACGCTCTAGCTCTGTTGGCGTTGATCGATCGAAAATTTGACGACAGATTTCTCAGGTATTTAATGAAGAATATTTCTTGTTATGTAACACTTGTTGCTAGGACTAAACGTTTAAGATATTGGTATGAATAAAAAAAGTCACGTTTTACCTTCATTTTTTTAAGTGTGGGGGCTTTTATGACACCATTTAGCTCTGTTGGTTTTGAATCGAAAATTAGCTGACAGTTTCCTTATCAGAAGCAGTAGATTATAACGTATAGACACATTTATGATCAATTGTTTTTCTCATTCAGAGAGAAATCGAGTTTTTTTTTTGTTTTGTTGTTTTAAATAAGTTATGAAATAAATTATTCGAATATAAAATCATTTTATATTATATACACAATTGTTTTCAACCATCTATCTATATTTATTTATTTTTTTAATACTGAAATATACGTTTAACGAAAGTTTTAAAATTTCAGATAATAAGAAATACTTCCATTTTGTTTTTCAATTCAGTTATTGCTTGAAATAGAATTGAAATTGAAATAGAAGTTTTAAACGGGTGTCGACAAATAATATTATTTCTAATCGAAAATTTTTGTATCATAGACAATATATTTTTAATTTCGGGGATGTATTTTTAAGATTACATCTCGATATCAGAATGATGACTGTAGCTTGAGCGGACACACGCAGCGAGAGACAGTGGGGAGTGAGGAGGGAGAAAGTGGGAGAGAGTGAGGAGTGAGGAGGGAGGCCGTCGACCTGGGAAGTGAGAGTGCGGGTTCAAGGGCACGGCCACCGTTACAGCTCGCTGCCTCTTGGACCAGATAATCCATCTCTCTCTCTCTCTCTCTCTCTCTCTCTCTCTCTCTCTCTCTCTCTCTCTCTCTCTCCCTCTCTGTTTCTTCTTATCTTTAACATTTAGTTATCTATCCATGCATCGAATACATAATATATCGAGACGTGATGATTATATCGACGGATCCCAAGCGATAGGTAATATGTTTCTTCCTACTAGGAAATATCGTTTAAAAACACTTGATCAATATTTTCGTCAATTAATTTTTTAAATACTATTAGTTCAAAATTATTTTATAAAACAAAAACAAATAACATCGTTATACTGGCGTTATTTTGCGTTCCCGAATGGTGAAGGTTCTATTTTATTATTGCAATTAGTCCCTTCATTACTGAAGTAGCCACAACCGTCGAGCTGTTTAAATACCATTTATTCTCTTTCTCTCTCTCTCTCTCTCTCTCTCTCTCTCTCTCTCTCTATATATATATATATATATATATATATATATATATATATATATATATATAAGCTAGAGCTACGCACAACACTTTAACGTTCTCCAAAATTGTATCACTTTTGACCAACTAGGCCACGGGTAAAACATGTTCCGTGTTTTAGAAATATTCTTAAATTATTCTTCACTTCTATTTGAATATTTTATTCGAAGACTAGTTAGGCTTCTAAAAGCTGTCAGATCCCTTTGTAGAAGTCATTCTGTTTTTTCTCCATAGAACTGATGATAAATATATAACATTCATAAGAGATTAAACAGATTTACATGTTTTGATGGCATATTACATTTTGAAACAACAGGCCTTGAACGAGTATTAATGAACTAATAAAGAACAATGTCTATTTAGAAGAAATCTCTTTTCTCTTAAGAAACAGGGAGCTTTGGCATACGCCCAAAAACCGAATTCACCCCCAACAAGATAGAAAGAACTGTTGACGTCACATATCACCATCCTAAAAACAGCTCCAAGAGTGTGTAACCAATTCCTTCGCTGCAACATCAGCAAAGCACGAGCGGGAAGGTGAGTCAGCGGTTCAGTGAGGACAATAAAACAGATGTAATTCAAAGCTTCCTCAACAAAACACTTTATTTACTTGGCTTACTAAGAAAATATTTTATAGCTGATTTTAAAACAATACTACCACATACGTTGTGTAAAGTAATGGAATGTGGCGGTTCTAAAAAGCTGAGATGAGAAAGAATAAGGGTTGGCGATAGTTATAGAGCTCTATCAATTATATCGATAATAACGTCTGCTGGCTATCGAAACTATTGACTTGCAATGTTATTAATTTTAAAATTTAAATTTATAGAACGGGAAATGTAGAATTAATAAAACAGAATCATTTATAATAAAATAATAATTTTTTTTTTTGAGTTTAAGTGGTACAACTCAAACAACTACTTATTTTTATTAATAACTGAAAATAAGTAAATGAAGTCATAACTAATTATGATGAGTCAATTTTGAAATAGCACAAAATACGCACACTATAATTCATTTGAAAAACTTGGATCTTAATCTAACAAACATTTGCCATAGAATATGCCGTAAAAAGTATGACAATAAGAAGCCAAATTGTTTTAAAAAAAAAGTAATGAAGAACGACATATTTTAGTATCGAAATTCATAACAATATTAATTATTAAAGTTTTCTCATTCATATATACATATCTTAAGGCCTATAGAAGAAAATAATACTTTTTATCTAACATAAAGAGTATTACTACAGTACAAATGGCTATTGGTTTTTTTATGCCCCTATTGAAAATAAAATACTACCACGTACAATTGGATATTTGAAACAATAATAAATTAAAAGCATCTATAAAGCAATACTTTATACATTTTTGCTGCCCCCTTTAATTTAACACGGGATATATAAGTCAGGGAAGATCAGCAGATAAGAACTTTTCTAATTAAGACACTAAACCTCCAGGAAGCGACGGTTAATTCCAGGGCAAGTTTGTTATTATGGTTCCCCTAGCTACGGTTTGGTCCGAAGATCATAATTTCATCTAAACCAAACAATCTGATGACAGGATTACGTTTTAAAATTAGGGATACTGGTATTTAGTATATTACTGAATATTATAGTACTGCATATTTAGTTACATAACTAAAAACTTACAATAAAAAATAATTTAAAACTATAATATTTTTTTCAGACCTCTCCAGCCCCCCCACACAGCATTAGATGATTTATAATAGAATACAGATAGTACCAATGGTATTTTGTTTCAATTACTGCTAAAATAATTGGTTTGTATCAAAACATTTAGAGATAATTCACTTGTAAAGTTCGAGGTTGTAAACTAATAAAACAAACAAAATTCTATTCTATTACAATCATAACACTTCTTCCAGTAATTAAATTTTTTTTTTCATTATTGTACAATTTGATATCACTAATGTTTACTAACTCAAAAATCCATTATGCTAATAGAATATTTTTTAAAGGAAATTTGTACAAATTTTCGAAATCATTACCCATCATTAAGTTCGTCAACCTTAGTTTATCATCAAGACTGGTGAATGGATATTTACTCCCTTACGCTACCGCACAATTCATCATTTCTTCTGGTTAAAGTCTTGTAATTTAAATTGGTTAGATTAAATAAAGAAGCATATCTCAGTTTCTAAAGGTTCTGCTGTATGAAAAAAAGTAATAAGTCGTTTCTTTAGTTTTAAGACCAATCCATCTTGAGTCACATTTACCTTTCTCCCACATTTCTATCCTTCCATGAAAAGCTTCCTGCATTTTAAAATATGTTAAATTTTGGAAAATGATTCACTAAAAAAAAAGAAATAAAAAAAAATTGAACTTGCAGTTTTACTATTACAGTGTCGTTTTTTCATCCATTTTGATTGGGACATATTCGTATGCTTAAGTGGAAGACATCTTCTCAGCGATAGAAACAATAGACATGACGGACTGCTTTTATCTAACCTTTTATCATTTTCAATATGTGCCGTGGGCTGTATTAAGGACTGTCAACCAACGACAGATAATATTTTAAAGAAAAAAGGTATTTCTGAAGTTTGGGCTGGGAAGCCTTGGCCAGGGGTTTGAAGGCTTGTTGAGCTGCTGAATCTGTAAGTTCGTCACCTTACCTCTTTGCTTGAAACCCTTATCAAGAATCCCATACTGCTTAAACGACAATTTTATCATTATTCGTTTTTTTCTTATATTAAAAAGCATTATATATAAAATAGAAAGATATTTACCCTAATTTATATAACAATAAATGAAAACTATTGTTATAGTAAACTGTATATAATAAGGTTTATTTTTTGTTGAATCGCAGTAAAAAAAAAAAATACAGCATTAAGGTTGAATAGATTAACCTTAAAAGATTAAGGTTAATATGCCTGGCTTCTTAAAACGTAAACTTTCTTTCAGGAGCGTTTTTTAAACAATTATATTCTGAATATAAAAAAGTTCGTTCTCGTTCTCACAGATTCATGACAAAAGAAATGATATGGAAAATTGATGAACCAAAGTCGAGGAACAGACCGATATCGCCATATTACAATCAACACTGCTTAATATAGAATTTAAAATAACTCCATAACTTAATAGAATATATATTTCTTAAAATTTAAAAATCAAGCTTTGGTACTACAATCCATATAATGGGCGATATGTATTCGCTATTGGAAAACGAAGAGATAGGAGCCAATTTCAAACAGCCAAATTTAAACTGTGTAAAATTATGCAAGTCGTAGTACTAATGCTATCGTTTGAAATGGGCGTTTTTAAACGTATGTAAAGTTTCTAATATATACTGCATATACATATGCAGTATATATGTACTCCATAATAGAGAATTTGTAGAATAATGGCGATTGGAAAAATAATTTTAAAAAATAAATAAATAGATTTACAATGAAAACCTGTGATTTCAGACTTGCCTAGTTTTTCCCAAATGGTGCAGATATATATACATTTTTCTTAGAGGGTTTTTTGTATCCAAGAATTCAGATAGTTTTTCATTAAATTTAATACTTTTTGTTAATACTCGGTTTCGCACCCTATAAATTATTTTAAAAAACCCAGGTTCATTCATCCATCTTAAGTATTAATTGAAAGGTTTTTGTAACGTTTGTGATTTCTTAATAATAAATGAAGGCCATAAATTTGGAATATTTATCCTATGAAATCTAAATTCGTGAAAAGAATTATTTGTTTGTTCATTGGCAGAATTGGAGTTAGCTTATATATTATGTTTAGTGATTTATCTCTTGGAAATTAATATATTTTTAAATAGAGTTTTTTTTTTTTTTTTAGAAAACATTAAAACTGGTTGCAAAATTTATCAATCTGTGTATTGCCAATTTAATAGTGGGATCCCCGATATATTCCTGGTATCATTAAGCGGTCAAAGAATAAGTACGATATTTCAACATGTTCACTATAACGAGATTATGATAAATCGGTTGTAAAAATTAAAAATACGGTATACCGTAAAGTTTTAATTTTTTTTATAACATACATATATACTGTGTATTGTTTTGTTTTTTTAAATTTTATTAGTACTTGTGAATATGAACAACACTCTATTTAAATACAGTAGTATGAATTTCGAACATTAATTTGTTTTAACCACCTTTTATTGCTGATATAATTTCGTTTTTTTTACTTTAACAAGATGTTTTATTTTAGGTGCCAAGATAAAACTGAATCGAACGATTCTCAACATTAGTCCGGTGTAAACAAACAAAATCCGGGAAAACAAAATTTTAATTCAATAACTCAAATTAAATAGTAAAATACGAATTAGACAACGTTTTATCGACATAGGAGGGAAGAGGAATACGTTATACCAAGTGGATTGGCTTCATATGAATCAACGAGATTTTTGTGGGACCTTTTGCCGACCTTGGGGGGAAATACAAAATAATGAGGGGACTTGAATGCATAGTTTGAGATGAATTAATGAGATTTTTCCAAGGTTTCAGCACTTTCTTACGTTTAATCGGAAGATACGATATATCGAGATTTCACCGTAAATTCTGTTTTATAGATGATTCCAGCATTAACTATACTAGAAGTTCTGTTTACAACAAAAATAAAAATAAAACCGATTTTTTTTTTATTTTATTGCATACAATGTTGCTATTATTTTTCTTATAATATTAATAATCTCTTAAGCATATAATAAATCCAAGAATTTTAGTTCAATCCCATTGTCTAATTCTATTGAATAACAATCAAACACATCATAATTTGTCGTCAACATGATCATCAATGATTACGAAATAAACTATTACTTTAAGTAATGAGTAAGAATGAAGAGAATCAATGAATTAATAGAGGAAATAGAGTAAGGAAATCAATGATCGGAGTGTAGTGTAACCCGGTGTTATTCAGCCTTGACAGTGCTCTTGAAGATCAGCTGCGTGTGCTCTCGGTTAGTGACCTCTATCCTCTATCAAAGCTCTCCTTCCTTCCTCGGATTAAATATAGATTTTCTCAACTGATAACTTCTGTTTGATATAATCAAACGACGAAAATAGTTCCAAATATCAAACAAGAAATCAACTAAGGTTCATCAGTGTACTGATACGAGTATAATTAAATAAAAATTACGTGCTTGCTGAAATATCGGAGAACATATCATTTCCTCATTAATTGAACTATTAACACCCAACAACTCCTTTGAATTGTTATTCTCAATTATTAATATTATTTCATATTTTGTTTACATCTTTTATTATAATTAGAAATGGCCATTTTTATTAATTCGTTTATATATATATATATATATATATGCTATTAAAAACCGACCGTGTCCAAAACACCTTTTATCGATTCTAACCTTCAGATTTATTTCGGTGTTTTAGTCGCTACTTTTCGAGGAGATAGGTTATACTCCTTCATGTAGGTACAGTGAAACTCTAAATCCATGTTCAAACGAATATTAACTTCTGCTAATATTCTGATATTAAAATGAGAAATAAGAAAATAATGAAGTGGAAATAAGAAATTATTTAAATATAAGACACTAAATCAATTTTGAATTATTATTATATTAAATCAGGATTAATTTAATGCTAAATCACAAGTAATGTTAACTTCTCATAAACTTTCTGATTTTGTACGGGAAGCGTAAATAACAAATTACAAATATATAAAACACAAAATCCTTGTTAAAAATTATAATATAAATTTCTACTATATTTTCACAAGGGAAGTGGAAATAAGAAAATATAATATACTTTCTCACATTTATTTTTATTTAGATGAGTTTTATTGAATTAATAATACAATATGTCTCACTTTAGGGCAATAAATAATATGAATGGCAAATAATCCATTCACAAAATATGTAAACTGAAAATTTCTCACTTCAATTGATAGTAGCAATATAAAGATATGAAACACTGAATCCATGTAGAAATTAATTTTGTTAACTTCTGTAACACTTTTACACATTAGGGAAGAGGAAATAAGAAAACATCAAATAGACACTAAAGCCGTTATGAAACTCATGATGTTAACTTCTGTTTAACCTTTTTACATTTAATCAGATTAAATATCAATATAACACACTAGACAACACAATCCAAGTTAAAACTCTAGAAGAGAATGTTTACATGTGGGGTTATAGGAAAGAGCTATCGATAAATGTAAACTCGAAGTGAAGCGTAAGAATCGAACTATCCGGTGTAGCGCTGGTCAGGCCGGTCTGGTGAAGCCACGCTTCTGTAAGGGTGCCATAAGTTTAATTTTAAATCCATCATTGCAGTTAATTAATTCAAGGAATAGGAATAGGATTTTTTTTTAATAATCGATTATTGAATTTTAAGAAAGACGATGATAGTAAAAAAAACAAATACTGAATAAAGAAGTACGAAGTACTACTTTTTTTTTTTTTTTTAATTACAGTTTTGTTTTTGTGACAAGCGAAAATTGTATATATATATATATATATATATATATATATATATAAATATATATATATATATATATATATATATATATCAGATGGCTATAAACAAGCCTCTCGAAGATTGCCGACGTACCCGAATTTCAACGAAAGCAATGATCGGCTAGAGACGTCATAGTCGGCCCACCTCTCATGATAATACATATAAATTGTATCATCTTCGCAATTTCCAGTTTTCCATTCCAACTCATCCATGATTATTCACTTAAGTACATATTTTTTAGTGATAAAATAGCTATAAATACTTTAATTTCATTTTTAGTGATAGCACTAAAACTAGTCAACTGTTATTCTTTATTTAACATTTTCTCTTTTCTAAATATATCTATTTGTCTTTAATATTTTGTTTCTATTTTTAATTCCTTTTAAATTCTCTTTTCTGTCATATATTTTTGTTTTGATTTCCCTCTAGCTCTGAAGAAGACTTGAAGTCTCAACCGAAATTTAAACACAATAAATTATTATAATTTTAGTGTATTATATATGACCACAGACCCTATATGATTACTATCAACAATATTACACTATTGAGGAAAATTTCATATTGCCGTTTATTCGAATAGTATGTATATGTTATTAAATGTAATTTTTAGTAACAATACGTTTTTCTGAGTATACAATTTTGTTAAATACCTGACAGGTGGACAAGTTGATGAACAAACATAAAACGAAAAAAAAGAACCTAACGACTAGTAGAAGAAGAGTTTGATATTTATAAGTTCCTAGACTAGTACTCATATTTAACTGCTGTATGAGTTTTTCATGAATATTAATGATGGATTCCTGTCCCATCCAGAGGGTGTAAAATAAAAAATCAAAAATATACAAAGCCGAGAAAGGAAGGAATAGCTTCGGCCATCAACATCGTGATTTACTTCGCGTGTCCGTCTCGAGACATGTAATTATGGCAGATTCAAATTTGAAATTTTGAAGATTGGAGAATAGCCGACAGTAGAACGTGTAGCCTATAATTAAAAACAAGACGTCACCAGGAATATAAAAGTTACTATAAGATGAAGCCATCAATTTATTTGTCATCGAAAATTAAAAAACATTCACTGAAATTTCTCAGAAAACAATCATCATTTTATATAAATTAAAATAATACTATTCAGTTATTAAAATAACAAAGAATACGTAAAAATAATAAAATTAATAAATCTTAAAAACTATTATTAAATAGTTGTCAAATATTTCTAATGAGGTATTTTTTATTATCCTTGGAGATCTATTAATAAAATTTTAATATCTATTATAAATGAAAATATAATTTCACGAGATGGGCATTTTTCAAAAACTTTTTTTTCCTTTTTACATCTCATCATGCAAATTTATGGAGATAAGGCTGGGCTGATGGCCCGAAGCTACACGTTTCTTCACTCTTCCATCTTATGAAATTTTATTTCTTTTATTAGTTTACTCTTGTCAAGATTTTGTAATATTACATTATATGATCTTATCAGTGTAGTCAACCGATATTTAAAAATATTATAAGTATAATATATAATATTAAAAGTATTATAAAATGAGTGGATCCCGAAAACGGTGAAATCGTAGCTAAGCTAGCTGAGAGGTGAGAAATCAAGTAGGGTACTCAGGATGCTTTTCGACAGAAAAAAGTTGAGCCAATGGCGCACACCTCTTTGCCTTCTTTATCTATAAAACCATATACAGTAATAGTAATAAATCGGATATTCAGGCTTTACTAAAACAAATACTTACAGTACATGAGTGTGTGTTTGTGTACATATGTATTTTAATCTGTGTAAAACTTGAATACCGAATGATTTTACTTCTTATATTATATTATATCTTATATTATATCAAGACTCTATTGAGGATATTTGCTATCTTATAGTGAAAGTTATTTGATTAGTACCACATCCTACCTATTGATGATATGTATATAGTGTGGTAATCTCGAAAGGAGAATGACAAAACTAATAAATTGCTTCATAAGATTCAATTTGCGGATTCTGGGACGTTCTATTTTAATATTTCGAGAAATAAGCTTTATCCGACAATTTTAACTTTCTCGGTACCTTCCTATGCCAGTCTTTAAAATTCAAAAAATCTATATTACTCGTTCTTCCATCCATCAATATTAAATAAAATAATAAATTTCACCCAACTGGCCTGTTTATCTTGCCAACGTTTCGACCTGCCTTCGGGGCCAGCGAACCTCACAGGAGAGGAGACAAAAGATGACTCAACTGAAATCATCTTTTTCTTATACCATACTGAATAGTCAACTATAATTTACTCATTAAAATAATACTATTTTGTTTATAATCGACTCATTTGTTTTATTTGCAATAAACGCATTAAGAAAACAATATCACTTACTATTAATTTCTGTTACTCCAAAGCAAGTGTATGGGTTACTCCAAAAGTATAAACTTTTATATTTTGTAAAAACTTATATATATTTTTGTAACTATTTAAATATATATAAAACCTTTAATTAATAATAAATACAAATCAAGCAAAACATTTAATATTTAAATAATAAAATTCTTGTTTAAAAAAAAAAAAAAAATATTAATAGTATTAGAATATCATTAAAAGTGGAGGTTCGAATGTTATAAAAGTTTTTGTGAACTATTTCTTACGTGACATTTTTTCGCAGCCATGTTGTAATTCAGCTGTTTAAAAAGACGTTATTCTAGAAAAATGTTTTGCATAAGATAGGGGAGAAGCTTACAAGACTAGATTCGATCCAGCTAATAACCCTTGTTACCTCGATTATGGTAAAACGATGTTGAAACTGGTTGCGCTTCTATTCAGTTCAATAGCGTAGAAAAAAAAAATGTTTTAAGGGATGTATTTTTATTTTCACACAAGTGAACTCTTTGTCTGTTCACCCTCTTCCCTTAAACAGCGAAAAATGAATTGACTTCTTACCTTGGATGTATCCACCATAGTCATGAAAAAAGTCTTTAGAAAATACAATACATTTCCACTCTAACAAATAAGTGTTCATCATAAACAATAGGCAAAACTCCTCACTCTAATAATTAGCTCACACGATTTAAAAAGATACTATCAAATAAAAGAAGTTAGCTCACAATAAATCCAGATTTTATAAAACCCTGGAGTTGAAAATGCGGACCAACTTCAGCATTCAATTAAAACTTTAATCAATGTGGAATGGTTCCATTATTCGAGGCGAGAAAAGAAAAGTTTCATAAAAATATTTTATGGTTATTATTAATAAAGAAACCACATACAATTTGCCATCTTATGTAACACATGTTATTACGTAAATTTTAATCAATATAAAAATATAAAATTATGATAATAATATTCTCAATTATTAAACAAGAATGTTTAAATTATGATTCTTTTTTAATATATGTTTTTGTATTATATCTATACTATATTTGTAATACCTAATCTATATTTTTTGTTTGCAAATAAATAATTCTGTCATGCTAATGAATAAGTGGTTAAGGCGAATTTTAACCAAAGTGACTAAAACAAATCGTGGAGGTTTTTCTTTATGGTGAATAAGTGGGGTTAATTATGGTTCTTATTTTAAAACATAGTTATTTAAAATGGAAATCATACTTAACACTTATTCACAATGAGGAAAAATCTCATTTCCTTAAAGCCATTTCCTTAAAATTCAACTAAACCACTTATTCACTGAGATAACAGAATTTATACATATGTATCCTTCCACCTCAACGTCTTATGAAGAACTGTAAAAAATACAATCAATATCTTACATCACTCCAATACCCCATAGATTTGGAAATCCACTACACTATTACATTGTTTTCAAATTCCATACAAATTTCACTCAACATTCTAATCTTTCAGAAAAAGATTCTCTGTCTATATTAATTCATCTTTCTCCTTAAACCAAAATCCTTCTGGAAGATTAAAAAATCAGAGACATGTTAATAAGAATATTGAGAATTTGACAATGATAGATAGCCTGTCATAGTTCTGAGGGTAAGTGACAATAAGTCTGGTCAATCGAGAAAAAAAACAAATGTAAGAATTGAGGTATAAAAATATAAAATGTTTGTTTGGTATTGATTTTTATGTATCTTTGGGGTGCTAATTACGACTTCATGTCATCTAGACAAAGTTTATCGTTATGTTATTATGTTAAAATCCTAGATATCTAAGAAAAAAAAAGTAATAGTAATTTTTCAGTTTTTGGAGTACGGATATTATTTACTAAATTGATATTTTCCCTTTAATACCTGATATTTACCTAATCATTTTTTTTTTCAATTCCATGGTAAGGAAAATCATTCCGATTTCTCTACATCTCGTGCCATACTCAGAACGCTTACCCCTCAGACAACTACATTCTTAAAATCGAACATACGAAGGCGTATAGAGTGCTGGAAAAGGAAGATACAGAAGTGAAAGGAGTCAGAATAGAGGGTGTTGACTCCGGATGAGTGATTGCCGAAAATCCCAGCCACTGAATAAAAGATGGCCGAATACATAGGACTCTTCGACGCCTCTTCTGAAATCTCCTAGTGGTGGAGCATTCAGCTTCTTCAGCAGTCTAGTAGTCCTGGCATGCGGTGCAACGTGCCACTGCGGTCAATCTAAAATTATTGATGTCTTGTTGAGGAGGTACAAAAAAAAAAAATGTGAAAAATTCAGAACTTCTTTACATTTCAAATTTACATGCAGATATGCAAGCGGACTCAATGAAACGCATAACTCTAGATCAGAATAGATTAGAATGTTGGATGAAACTCCCGTGACCCAAATATAGACTTAAAATGGAAATTGAGCCTAATATGTTAAAACATTGTTGTCAGTTTATTCTTACTCGATTACTGTCTACAGTAAATTTGTTTCAAAGAAACCTCTCACTTCATCACTATCGAAACAATATTTTTTACGTTATTATTATCTGTATAAACTACTTACTTGGAATCCTTATACGATACTTAAAAGACAAGAACTAAACTGCTCGTCGTTTTCGACTGATCCAACACATTTCATTGCGAGCGTTCAAAGCTCCAGCTTAATCAGAGAAAAGATTTATTTACTTGATAGTAATTTAGATAAAAGGAGTTGGGCTTTAGTCTAAAATCCTTCATAAAGTCCTCAATGTTCGTACGCTGTTATGTTATTGACCTACCAATGTGCCTTATTTACTATCCTAAAGCGTTTCGCCAGAAACGTAATAGCTTCCGAATAAGTGGTTTTTTGTTTGTTTTTTTAAATTATTTTTAAAAAGATACTATCAAATAAAAGAAGTTAGCTCACAATAAATCCAGATTTTATAAAACCCTGGAGTTGAAAATGCGGACCAACTTCAGCATTCAATTAAAACTTTAATCAATGTGGAATGGTTCCATTATTCGAGGCGAGAAAAGAAAAGTTTCATAAAAATATTTTATGGTTATTATTAATAAAGAAACCACATACAATTTGCCATCATATGTAACACATGTTATTACCTAAATTTTAATCAATATAAAAATATTAAATTATTATAATAATATTCTCTATTATTAAACAAGAATGTTTAAATTATGATTCTTTTTTAATATATGTTTTCGTATTATATCTATACTATACAAGAACTAAACTGCTCGTCGTTTTCGACTGATCCAACACATTTCATTGCGAGCGTTCAAAGCTCCAGCTTAATCAGAGAAAAGATTTATTTACTTGATAGTAATTTAGAAAAAAGGAGTTGGGCTTTAGTCTAAAATCCTTCATAAAGTCCTCAATGTTCGTACGCTGTTATGTTATTGACCTACCAATGTGCCTTATTTACTATCCTAAAGCGTTTCGCCAGAAACATAATAGCTTCCGAATAAGTGGTTTTTTGTTTGTTTTTTTAAATTATTTTTATGTGAGGTGTATGTACTAATTAGTTTCAGTGAGTGAATTTATAAATTCAACACGAGGAATTTTATATCGGACAAATAAAATTTAGATTTAGTTCTCCATTAGGCACTTAATAAATTTAAATAACTATGAAAAAATAAAAAGTAAAGTCAATTGAACAGGTTTCTATTAATCAAAAATGGACTAAAATGTTTAATTTATCAGATTTTTATCAGTTAGTATGGTCTGTCGATTGCAAATATCTAAGTTAATTAGTTAAATATTCACTATATTTTTTACTATTTTCTGGAATTTCCAAAGACTTTGATTAATAAAACCACCAAATTTGTTTAAAATGAAAATATTAAAATTGCTTGACATTTAAATTTCGGAAAGTGTTATGTGTGATTGCTTAGATAATTTATCAACAACAATACATAAGTAACGTTACTTGAATTATTTGTAGTAATATTAAGTTATTAATATTGAAAATTGATAATAGTTATGTATATAAGAACAAAATTAAGTCAGAGATTATTTATTTTCCTACTTCCTTACTACCTTTTTACTTATTGAATAGTGATTATTTAAAATGTATTCTCAAGCCAATATTTGTAAACCAATGTGCGAAACAATGCCCATTGTTGTATACAAAATCACTAAAGCTGGTTCTGATGACCTCACTCCGGAGTGGTGTACGAGCAGGACATGCGTTGGATTGACTTGTAGCACTAATGTGCAGACACGGGATATGATAGACATATACGCTGTATTCTATTAACACTATTACGGGTAATGCACAATGTTCGTCACTGCTAACTACACATGTATGTCATACAGACGTATAGTAATTCCATCAAGGTACGAAATAATAATTAACATGTCTAATGGTATATTTTTCTATGAACTGATATGTCAAGGATTAGATTTCGATTTATAGATGAATGGTAAAAAGAATTATTTAATAAAAAGTATATACATAATTCACATAAAAAGTCTAAGTCTAAATATGCAAAGCTACTCCATCTTCCCGTTAAAGTTCAACATTTTAAACAAACTCCTGCGTTTCAAAAGTGCAGATTTTAAGCAATTTATTTTTCCGAATAAGGCCATTCTTCTTCATGTTATAATATTTTTTCTATGAATTAGAATATGTCCTTGTCAAAGAGTTGAGTATAATTGTCATCAGCTTGAATTAATAGGTTAATTAAAGAACTAATTTCAAAGAGTTCAATAATTATTTAGTTATTTTGTTATTTAATTCACTCCTTAGTAAATAGTATATATGTGTCGTCTAGTTGCAAAACCGGCCATCTCCAAAAAACAAAATTTTTCAGGAGAGCTGATTTTCTGTTACATCACGGCAAAACGAAGTAGGAAGAAAAACTCTATACTCCTATGAGAAACATATACTCTTGCGGTATTATTGTCTTCCACAAGCTTACACATTTCTTCCTGATATTTTTCTTTATCACTCTCATCTACTTCTCTGCTTCCTCCTTTTTGAGCAGCTAATGCTACAACGTTGCAGTAAAAAATCAAACGATCTGTAGAAAACCTCCCCTTGAACTACCACCTTAATATTTTGTTTGGTTCTGAAAAATCTCTTTGTTGGGTTGACTTTGAAGTGCCATACTGGAGGGGGTTTGAGGAGGGCATTACTGGGACTCTTCCAATCAAGATTTGTGTAGTATCTTCCTGGCTTGAACACAGTTCCACTTTCCGAGAGAATGCCTTAAAACTGAAGGCTGAACGAGAGTCTCGATTTTCTTTAACTTCTTCTCAATTTAGGTAAAAACCCGATCTGGAGGAGATTTTTTTTTCTTCTCCATGTTGCATGGTCTCTTTGTCTTTTTCTTGCTAAATTAGCTGGAACTTCTTCAACAAACTTCTCCATAAAGATCGAATGAAAAGTGCACGAAACGATAAAGGCATAAACGTTAACTACAGGAAAAGTAGGAGCAGACTGATAGTTGCCTGATAAGAGGTCTTCTTGATCTGGAACAACACCGCGATCTAGCGGATGTGGAGATGGCTGGTTTTGAAACTTACTCACGGAAGGATTTGGTCGGTTTTGCAGCACACTGTGTTTTTCAAACGCAGGTTTAACAAGGATTTCACGGATTTTTGCGAGGTTTCTTGTTTCCAATAGATGGAAAATGTATCTTAGGACCCAGAAAACAGAAAAAAACGTATTACTCAAAATTGAGGAGTTGGCCGGTTTTGCAACTAGAAGACAAATATGTTTGTTTTGTTTCTTCTATTTTAGTTTTTAGAGCCTCATTAAAAAAAAGCTGTACATTTTGCGGGGGCTCCCACACAAGGTTTTATTTAATATATATTTGTCTATATATATATGTGTGTGTGTGTGTGTGTGTGTTTTATGGGTGTAATTTATGAATATGGCATTGGTACTTATTAATATTTCATTGAAACTTAAAATTAGTGATCACTATTAAGATGCCTGAGCACCTCCTTTTTTTAACGAACACTGCTAACATTTCTTAAAAATATTCAAGTACACATAACACAATGTTATAGTAAATAATTAAGTAATAGACCAAGAATAATTTAAATAGAAGGGAAATCACTCTAGACACACGAGTATTATATGTTCTAACATTATTAATTAGCTTGACCATTCTCCTATAACTTTATCTCTGATATCATCAGGTATAGAGGGACAAAACAGAGCAGAAAGTAAAGGAAAACAATACATGAGACAACATTCTCCACAAAGAGATCATATCCTAGGTCTGTCACACTGGGGTGCCGGTACAGCTATTGATTTAATATTACAGACGTTGAAACAAGATAATAAAGTAAGGGCTGAAATAATTTGATAATATTAACGTAAATTTAATTTCTCAAATTAATAAATTATTAAACTATTCCTAACTAATTATAATTATCTGTCTATAAAAAAAAATCATAGAATGTTCAATTTATCTATTATGCAGCTTCATTCTCCATTGGCTTTAATATCTGTTGTCTGATTTTTAAAGGACGCTGAAACCTTCTGGAATTCTCCTCTGAACCGAAACATTTAATCAAGTTCAGAGAACTCAGTCAGTTTGAAATGAAAATCAACATTCTTGCTCAATAAGGTTTTTATAATGTAGGTCATTGAGGGGAATCAGTCATTGGAATAAAAAAATAAGCATTGTTGAAAAAACATATTATAAAGGTATTAATTAATAATGCTACAATAATCACTATAAAAATATTGTATATAAAAATTAATTATTATGATAATTGATTATTATGGTAATTGATATATATACATATAACCTTAATTAATACGGGCTTTGGTCCGCATTATTAAGTATTGTGCAAGGGATAGTTAACATTTGATTGAATTTAAAGTTTGAATGTGAGGTTTCAAACACACAAATTTTCTAGAATTTTTTATTTTTATTTCTTATTATTATTATTATTATTAAGTCATTTATGTTCTTCAGGATTACTCCTATTTGAGAGTTGTGTTTTTGTTGAAAGTAGCCAATATCCTATCATAGATAACATCAATCTTCTGGATATTTATAAACTAGATTTTCTATTTACTGTTGATTTTTTAGTTATGTTCCTCGAATAATAACTGTAACTGAAAATTAGTTACATTTCTGCGCACGGAAAGTAAACACTATCAGGCGGATTAGGAAACCATAACCTGTAACCAGAGTTGCGCAAAATTTAATCATGGCTAAAAGATAATTAAAATTCAATCACAGCTATTTTCCAACTAATTTCCTGGAATCAATCACCTAATTTAATAATGATTAAGTCTTTCAGTCAAATAACCATTTGTTCATTAAAAAATGACTGAAAGATTTAATCATTATTATATTAGCTGATTGAATCCATGGAATTAGCTGTAAAATAGCTACGATTAAAATTCTGATTATTTTTTAGCTATGATTGACTGCATGTAACAGTAATATTGAACTGAATTTGAATTATATAGTGAAAGCTGTTTGACTCTTGTAAAAGGTTTATTACTCTGTTTAAGGGTAAACTTTCACAAGTAATCCCAAAAGCAGTAAGCTAGCATGATAAATATCTGAAAAATAGAATATCTTTTCTTTTACAACAGTACAAGAAGAAAATCGAGTTTATTCTTAAACCGACATGTTGATTTGTAAGTAGAAACCATACTTAGGACAACCAGGAATGTACAATAAATACTGAAAATATGCAGGATATAAATGAACTTTCACTAAAAATAAAGGAAAAAAAAAAAGTTTACTCATAGCGGCATTTCCAGGTTAATGGTTTAGAGAGTGAGTGTAAGGAATGGTTACTTGGGAGAAATGTGGAACGAAAATGACTCGCGCTTCTTTTTAGAAATCCTTAGAGAGAGAATTCACTTATCTTAATTCTACTGTAGATTTGCGGTTGTGGTTTAGTTAGTTTTTAACGAAAATAAAATAAAAATCCCAAACTATTACTCCATAGAATAAAAACCTACTTTTTGACACTTCGTAGCTATCATTATAACAGGAGATGAACGTATAATTAATTTAAAAAGTAGTAGTAATAGTAAAAACAAGACTGAAATAAATTGAAAATTAAAAACACAGTCATTCTTTATTTACAATAATCACTTATCCTAGGGATTCCCCAGTCAGAAATGTCGCTCCCCTCAGGATGGAAGAATGCGTTGCGATAAAATTTCAAAATTTTAAGACGTATGAGGTCGAGGACGTATATTGTATCATTGTGTAGGAATTCGTTGGAGGCATAGTAAGGAGCATTCAATAAAATTGTTACAATTATTTCCAGAAATGCCCCGGATCAATATTGTCTGCTCTCAAGTGCTGACGATGTGTGGTCAACTCTGAGGCCTTTAGGGTAGTGGAATCCTATCTAATCTCTAAAGCGGTATCCTGAACGATGTGAGGGAATATTTTGCTATTCAAGGATGGGTTGGATGCGTTTATGAAGGAGCTTTTCAAAAAATTTTGAATGGATTGGAGAAGGCTAATTGGTCTATCTGATGATGGGTTGTTTGGGAGTTTGACCTGTTTCAGAAAAAGGATAATAATGGATTGCTTCCATATCAAAGGGAAAAAGATTGTCCGGAGGATGCAATTTTATTGTACAATCGTAGGTAGGTAAGAAATATGATGCTTTATGATTAAGCTGCCCGAGAATCTAAGAGCTAAGGAGATCCTATCCAAGGGATTTACGGGGTTTTAATTTTTTAAAAAGGAATTTAACATCAGAGTTTATTGCTTTTGGAGGTAAGGAAAGAGGAATCGGTGAATCAAGAAATTCAAAAACCGTCGGTGGGAGTAGATTCAGGATAGAGAACAAATATGCTGGAAAGGTGCTTGGCAAATTCTTCAAATCTGTTCTCGTCAGAAGCTGCCCATGAACCATCATCACGTCGGAGAATTTTAGGATTTGTTTAGTGGTAGTCCAGAGGATGTTATGTGAAGCTGAGTCTAAAGAAAGTTAGGAACTATAGGATTTGGAACTGAAGGTAGCCATGTTCATTTTAAGGAGTTTGATGAGGTAATTATAGGATTTCCTATCATCTACATACCAGACTAAAACGACAAGAAACCCGTCCTTTCGACTTAGTCAACCTTTACTAGAATAACGGTTTAACCTTCCGATTAATAAAATGATTCTAAATCTTTTTAATTTAAAAAAATATTATCGATTACTACTTATGTTTGGAAAGAGAGTTCATTAAATCTGAAATTTAGTATTGGTCAGCATGTTGTACTTCATTAAAAATAACACAAATTGTGTTCACCTAATTGGTGAATTCCAAAACGAGTTCCAATATCCTTTTGCAGGTAATCAATAAAGCAATTTATAAACCCAGTTTATTATATAGCAAGTTACATACCCATTATTTTAATATTTATAATTGAAAAAAAATAAAATTGTTTTCTTACTTCAAAAAAAAAAATATATAAATCACTGACGAAAAGCTGATATTAAAAAGCTATTATTTATTACCATAGAAAATTATTTACCACTTATTCAGGAGCTCTATTTACATTTAGGAATGATTCTGTTAAAAGTAAGAACAATATTGTCGTTAGAATAGAAGATTGTTCGGTGAGTTGAAACACGATACCATGTAAATAACTTCATTGTGCCGATGTTTCCGCTTTCATTACATGACTTCATCGTTGTTACAAATTTCGTATCTAGTTTAAAGCGATGGTTTCCATTATCCTATATATCCTATAGATTCTATAGATAGTACTGCTGTAAACAAATTGTACCGTATTAATTTCAAAAAACCACTACATTTTACTTCTAAATTATTTATACCGGTTTATCAATTTAACTAAGTCTTTAAAAACAAAATTTTTTATAAATTGCAATTATTTATAGATTTAAATAATTAAAAATTATAATTCAAATTATTATAAATTAAATGAAGCCTATTGACGATTAAATGTTTAAATAATGTATTTTTGTATATATTTATATATTAATATTTAAATTAAATATTATTAAACCACGAATCCGTTGTTATAAAAAAAGTCAACCCAGATTAAACTCAAAACTAGTAACAATAACCTATGATTTTCTGTATATAAATGACGTGTATTCCGTCTATTCCAAGTGTCGATTATCGAATCCACCGAAAAAATAATCGGCATCTATGGATAAGATAATTTTGAAATAGTCTTAAACATCTTAGAAAATCTAAAATAGTTTAAAGAGATTTCTAAAACAAAATAAATAAAAAAATGTATCATTCGATTGTCAGTACACTCAACACATTTATCCTATAACTTACATAGACCAACATGAAGCCGGATTTCCGTATTACCTGTAACAGACAAAAGTTGCAGTTAGCTAATAAGTAAAGAGGAGTAAAAATAAATAATCAATAATATGATTAAATTACGTAGAGATAAAAATATATTAAATAAATAAACAGACTGAACTAAACATTACAATATATTCAGTCAGATCGAATAAACTTATTTTTCTTAACAGTAATGTACATTCAATCAATAAGGACACATTGTTAATTCATAAATTTGATACAACGGAAGTATTTCATATATTATATCTTACACCCAGTTGATTGAGTGAAAATTATGAAATATCAACATATTAATAACAAATTACTAACTAGCGCAAAATACTAATCATTAGAGATTTCCAGATCTCAACGGTAATTACTTACTAAGTGATGATAGTGATGATTATTTACTGAATGCTAAAATCTCAAACTACTTTTTATTTAAAATAACAATGTTCACAACTGCCTAAACTCTAATTAAAAAAGTTTTCGAATTATTTTAAGAGTAAATGTTCGTTTTGATTAAGTAACAGAATATGCCCTATAGTTTAACAATTATGCGATATAAAATATTAATACGTTATTTCTGAGTACAATAGCACAATTATAATCCAACAAGTATGTTATGTATTAAAATAATGCAATAGACTTGCGTCATTATGATTGTTTGGTTTTGCGTCATTATGATTGTTTTGTTTTGCGTTTGAATTATAGGACTATCATTTTGCCATCGTATTAGCTGGCTTGTTCTCTCCAGTGGTGTAGTTCTACTAGTACATGCAGTAGATAGTCCTTTATTTATTTAATTATTATTATAATTTTTATTTCGTCTATTTTTTTTTTTTTTTTTTGTGTGTGTGTGTGTGTGTTCTTTATTTGTTACATTGTAAATAGTAAACCAGATAAGTTAAATTATATTTCTAGCAACCAGATTCATTTTAATTATGTTTATGTTAATTGTATTATTCTTAGAGGACATATAACCACAATAACGTTTATTTTTTTATTCTGTTTTTTATTCTATTATATTCTAATTCAAGCTTCCATCATATGTACATCTCAGATATTATTTCGTTCCAACAATATTCATCTGGACAATGCCTTGGCATTGTAAATAGGTTTTAACTTATGTATTCCTTTGTATTGTTTCCTAAATTGTAAACATAATATAATACTTAAATTGTAAACCGAATAAACAAATACATCATTTGTACTGTCCCCTCTTGTTTTTTTTCGAATTTTATAGAACTTCTTTTAGAATTAAGTAAATTTTTAAATTTAATCGATTATATTTGTTCAAACCATATTTTTTAAATCATGATATATGAAATACATTACTCATAAAAAAATAAATTTATTTCTCAAATCAATCGTAAATCTACTTAAATAGCAACAAATAACATTTAAACAATTATATTAATTTATTAAATTACATTAATTTAATTACAGAATTATTCCCTAGTAATAATATTTTCTTTCAGGATAATTTCTGGATCCCACTCAATACGGTAAGCAGATTGGCACTTATATAATTAATTAATTAACTAATAACAGCACGCGTATTATTAATTATTTATATCTTTATGGTTCCCTTAAAGAGATGTTGACGAACGTTTCTACTGAGCTTTAGGAGAAAATGATCCAGACGACATAGCCATTCTCTGGAAAACTCGAAACAGCTGGAACTCGCTCTTCTGGAACAGTAGCACATAACCCAAAGGACCAGATCTATCCAGCACCAAACCGAATTAGTTCACCAAAATGTTTTCGAGAAAGAACGTAAAAGATTCCTGAAAATTATATATTTTGTTAAAATATTTTAAATAGTTTTACAATCATTCAGTAATTGTGACGACAACAAAATGTAGCTGAATATAGCTAAAACCAGAATCGTACTGAGAGGTTTGCGAGTATTGAAATTTAATATTTTTTATCTTTACAAACCTATGGATTTTGATAAAGATAAAAATATTGCGAATGATATATTATATAATACCTTGTGAATGGGTAATAAGATATCAAGAGAGTAGTAAGGACTTAACACTCGTATAAGCATTTGACCTTCCACTACCTCGAACAATTAAGATTCTGGCGTATCTCAATTCTGACAGTCTGGAATATCAGGATAACGAATATCACGACCAAAAGGTGGCGTGTTCTTTATCGTTTTTAGCATTTTAAATGAATATTAATTTACTTTGTATTCTGAAACTGATAATGACTGTATGCCTATGGTTAATCAAATTCACAAAAAAAAAATCTGATAGAATACAATTAATCTATTATTTAAATTTTTAAAAGTGTATGAAATATTATCTATTCATATTTAAAATCCAGAATCAAAAGTTGACCCATAACATAAAGAACTAGCTGAATCAGTATCGAAAAACTCTCTTACCTTTAGAATACTCAATGCCTACGAGTATTTCATACATCAAGAAAACTTTAAGAAACGACACAATTAGTACTGGCAACCAATACACCTGTTCAAAAGTTTATATCAGACGCGACTCCAGGAAACTACAACAAACCTAAAAGTTCAAATGTGTACTGACAAAATTTCTGACAGAGCATGACAAAATACTATTTTAAACATTTTCAACTTTTGGAACCATGCTACTGAGACAGACAGGCAACACTAACATTTAATTATATATTTCATAACTGTCCACATTTTGAAAAGTATAGATTTTTTTCTGATCATAAATATGATTCCATGTGTAGATGAATAGCCAATTTCAGAAAATAAACTGTTCAAAAACTATATCTCCTATTTCAATAAATTTGTTCAAAGCTTTGAACTTTATATAGAACAACATGTAGCATTGCATTAATTGGCATAAACTTCCTGTATATTTTTTTTTATTTTAAATTTATTTAGTTATTTTTTTCTGTAATATGTTCGATAGTAAAATTATTCATTAAATTTTGTAATTCTAATAATCTAAGAACACAATATGTGCAGCAATAGCTGCATGGGATGAGCTCGTATATTACATAAACGACCCTTTCATAGTGTTACCTACGTAAGGGAAAAAGAAAATTTAACCTTAATAATAATAAACTACAATCAGTGAAAATTAATAATAAATCTATATTACTGGATAAAACATCGAGGAAATTCCTCTGTTGAATATTTTTTTTTTTAATTTAACTCCTAAAAAATAAAATAAAATAATGCCTCTAACCAACTCAGGTTCCAAAAGAGATTCTGAATTCTGAGGTGTTGGTTAAACTATATTTGCTGTAACTATATATCAACATATAATGCGATTTTTAGCTCTAGCTAGACCTCAGAAGAAATATTGGAACGAAAAATGACATCCTTGAAGGAACCGGAGGGTCAAATCCTTTGAGGCGGTGGGCCATGTTATTACTCCAAGTCTTAGCGGATCCAGGGAGCAATGGAAGTCGGGAGGCATGACTCTCTAGAGATTCGAGACCCGCTGGGGAAACTGCTGAATATGTTTTCCTAACGAAAACAAGACTGTCCTTATGATTGAGTAAACGAATCCTACTGAAATATCAAAAATCTCAAATTATATTTTATTTTATTTTTTTTAAATAAATAAGAAAATAAAAATAAAAAGCTGTGCCACTATAACCCATGAAGGGTCATGGGTTCAGTTCTACGATAAGGATGTAGGGTTACTGGACCAACGGTTCTGAAAGGAGGAAATTTGGTCAAAAAGCACGTACAACCGCCAGGTTTTTCCCTAATTGTTACCCACTTTAAAGAGACTGGGTTTGCCCCAGGAGGGTCTACCGACCTCGAAGTTAATCCATGGCTGAAATAAACGAATATAAATTTTCTTAACTGAAGGGTAACAGATCAAATCAGTTAAATGTTTATTACATTTGTTTAAATAGATGAATATAACTTAAAATAAAAAATAAAATTATAAAAACTCATTATTCCCAATTGCAATACATAATATCCTCTTATTTACTTTTTATTTATTTATTATTTCTTTTTTTTTAAGTGAAATGTTACGTGAAATGTTACACGTTATTTTGATAATGAAAAGAAAATTAACATTATATACTGAAATTAATAATTTTATTATTCAAATATTACTTAAATAGGCAGTAGTATGATTAAAATATTTCGATGTTTTTGATCAGGAAAATGAGGAGTTTTTTGGAGGAAGAGTCACTGAGAGTTTAAGATACAGTCGATGAAAATCTCTTAAGCCCAAGCCAACACTAAGAAGTAATAATTGTGTTTTATGTATCTTCATATTCTCTATTTTATTTGTTTATATTTAACTTATGATGACATGTATTTTGTACTTGTCTTTATAAAATTATAAAAATCACATGTACATTATATTCAATTAGTACATATAGGTTCAAGTATGGAGTGAACAGGAATAAATAAAGGATGTTATTAAATGAAACAGGAATAAAAACGCTAAAACCCCCAAAAAATCTCTCGCAGTTCATAGTAATAATAATTTTTTTTTTTTTTTACTCTTTGATTTTGTATCTTATTTTTTATTAATCTTCTTATAACACGATCTATTTCAGTAGAACTATAAATTAATAGTAATTTTCAAGTCCTGCAAATAAATGGAATTGATGAATTGATTGGAAGAAAACTATTGGGCTTTAAAGAACAACCTTGTCAGTATTTATTTAATATTACCACGCAAGCTCTGAAGTTCTGAAAACACAAATATAATCTGACAACGTTTCGTCTGATTAGAAACGTTAACAATAAAATAATCACCAAAGATATAAAGTTCACCGATGAATATTATAAATGTTAGCTACGAATGTGAATAAGAAAGATCTACTACATTATGCAGAAGGATACCTCTAATTGTGCCTTGTTCAATACGCCAGCTGAATAACAGATGAAATTAATTATTCAGTGTAGAAGTCGAAGTAATTCTCATCTCGACTGCCTCCTACGATTGTCGATCTGTTAAATCTTTCTTAAGCCTCGCTAATAGTATTAATTAAAGAAGTTCTCTTTTTTTAAAAAACACGCTTGGAGAAGTTAAGAAATACCGAGGAAAGAAACAATGGTCAAAAAGGAAAATTAACAGTGTCCGCGCTAAGGAGGCAGACTTTTTTTTATTTTTTTATTTATCGAAGAAAACATTTTATGAAGGTTGCTTAGACTGATCTTGGTTAGAATTCTTAAACCAGCTAAGAAGATTAGGACACCCTTAATCTCTCACGGATCTTGTTGGCAATCTTTTTGGAGGTTCCTGGTCAAAAAATATTAGACACGTATTTTGCCGTTCCGACCAATGGGCCCTAGAAGCCGAGAAAAATAAATAAATAAAAAAGCATTAAAATAATTTATTTTTTATCTCTTTATATTGAACTATGTAATCACAATCCGTTACCTTCATTGTTTAACCCAAAACCAGGTTTTTGAATATCTAATAATAATCCCATTTTCTCTCTAAATGAACACTTTTTAATAAGTAACTGATCTGCTAATTGATACATAAATGAAACAAATTTTAAATTAAAAATCAGACACTTCAAATTCAGACCTACTTTCAGTATAGGCTATTTTCATTAATCGAAACTCCCCTAATTTCCTGAATGCTTGTGTTTTTAGCCCTCTCTGGGGCCTCCACTGGCTTATGAAAGAAGCTTCCCTGAGGTCCTGCTTGGCCCTTCAGATAGCGGAGAGATAGCATGGACATGGAATCTCTAGCATGAGTGTAAATTTTGCAATAGTAAGATTTTATTATTTATTTTTGTTTTATTCATTATATATCTAGAGCATTACCCTTTGTAATTTTTTTCTAATCTTTTTGCCTTTATTTTGTAAATTATGAATAAATATACAAGTTAAAAAGAGCACAATTATTTCCTGCCCTTGATTATGATAGATTGCAATTTTTTTTTTTTTTTTTTTTTTTTTGTCAAAATAAAAAGTAAAAAAGGAATGTGAAATAACTAATAACCGAATGAAATAAAATATTCAAGCAAACAATCAGTTAAGAATTTTTGTCATTGCCTAGTTTCTTTTAATAAAGGTTTACTATTACTTTTATATTTACAACTGGAATACGCTGGTGAAGAACGGCTTCTATGAAAAGCCAATATAAATCTTATAGAAGATTTTTCAATCATATAATTTAAACTATGCACAGTACGTTTGTAATAAAAATGCCAGATGTCCGTATATCACCGTTTTAAAAATCTCCAGTTTAATAAAACTTTTTTTTTTTTATCGAAGAAAACATTTTAAAAATATAAAAATATAAATAATATATATATATATATATATATAAAATATAAAACATATATAAAAAATTGTAAATCAGGGGATAGAATTATATAGTTATATATAATCATATAAGATAAAATTATCTGAATCAATTATATTTATTTACTTATACATAATTTTAAAGGTAAATATTTGTTTTTATTTTTTTATAGATTTAACAATATAATACAATGTGGAACAATTTAATCTCCATTAGGAGGAGTGAGAACGTTGCTCGTAGCAAGGAAATCGAGAGCACCTGCTACCGCCTTGACACGAACATATGGCTCCTGTATCCATCCGGAAGCACTTACTCTCCCCTAACCATCATGGAAATGTAGGAAACAGAATTAAATAAAATAAAATAAAATAATCACTAACGATAACTATAACAGAAATTTAATATTTTTTGTTATAGGTATAACATTTGTCGTAATGACAGGTTCAGGAGTAATTTCATTGGTTCAATAAAAAAAGTCACGTTTGAAACCTTTATTTTTTCTAAACTTTGTTTATTTCCAATTATCATTAACTGTTAATTTAATTTAAATAATTTGAAATCGTAAATGGAAAAACATAAAGAACATAAGGCCGTAGACGGTCTGCAGAATTTAGGTATTTGATTTGAAAATCTATCTCCTACAGACAAATGAATCACAGGTAAGCGAAAAAATAAAAGAAAATACAGGAACATCGATGGTCAAGGGGGCAACCTCTACAACATGTTCCACGTCATTCATTCTTTAGCCGACAGATTAGATAGGACTACGTTGTTATGTACCTACTCCAACTAGGGCAGGAGGAATTGTTTATCCTACAGGTTGCCAAAATATTCTTGCCATAGTAGGAAGGTCAAGATTCATTTTGTAGGTGAATGACAATTTAATGTTAATTGTTACATAATCTTTTGTAAATCACAGGATTTTTTTTTTTTTTTTTTTTTAGTCCAAAACACAACCGCTTAGTAATTGAGAGAGCTTCAGTCTATCGATTGAAACCTAAAGATGCATATTTAACCGCAAACAATCATTTTCGATTGATGCAATATTGACCTATGATTTCGGAATAGACAGCGCTAGGAAGCAGTCCATTGTAATTCGATTCTTGATTGGACGGTCACCCCTCCCCCTAATCAAAACAGCCGTCATTGCCTCTTGACCAATCATTAGGGCTGAGCTCTGTCTCCTTCAGGCTGAATCCGAACGACCTCAAAAGGGTAAAATATCTCGACAGTTTCCATTCCTTCCTTAATTTTATAACTGAACCTCCCTTACTGTAATTCACTTAACATTATTTGATAACAATGATGACAAGATATACGTGCGGAAGAACATTGTCTGGAAGTTCGACAACCCGATATATTAGTACTAATGCTCGGGTCACTTCCGGCTACCGTGAGATCTCGGTTCGTTTCGAAAGGTTCACTACACTCACGTATGCTGCCTATTAATAGCACGTACACTAACTGGTGCCTAGTTGAAATAATTGTATGTACTTATAATAAAGATTGATTTTATTTATATCCAATTTGTTACTCAACTTATTTTGGGTTTATCACAAACAATTTTTATTCTTAGTTGAATTAAACGCTTTGCTTGATTATTTTTAGACATGATTTATGATAGGAGAGAAGATTCCGGGTTCAATGCCTTTTAAAGGGGCATTCAGGAATGCATGTTAATGACGGGCGCGGAAATGTGTTAATTAAAGAGTTAAGCTTTGTGCTCTTATTTAGTATTATTTTTTTTACGTTAAAACTCCAAGGTATAGTTTGAATCTTCTCTCTGAATACTTTATAGATTTCTTATTTAGTTTGTATTAATTTAGGCGAAATATCGAATTCGGTATAGTTAATATATCATTCTAGAATTATAAGTAATAAATTTTGGAACAAGTTTAAACACAAAAAATATACCTACTAATATATAAAACTATTCTTATTAATTCTTGCAATTTACGTCATTCCAAAACTTTATACCCAGAAATGAACAAATATTAGAGTATACTTTAATGATATTTCCTTGATATGCATGATTGGTATTTTTAATAATATATACATTTTTTAGTACATTCCCTTAACTTGAAGACAAAGTAGATCCTTTCCAAAACAGCGATGTACATGTACTAAAATGTAATAACTGTGAAGCTAAATTAACGGAAAAATCTGGACGATCAGTTAATCAATGATTAAAAGAACAAAAGACCAAGATTTTCAACATCGCTATTCATTCAAATGAAAAACAACATAAATTCAATATAGTCTCGGGAGTGAAACTAATAATGCAAGCAGAAAATAGCCTAAAATTTAATATTAATGAATCATTAGAAATGATAAGATCGTTCAAAACCAATCCAGATTTTTGTTTAAATAAACAGAGAAACATTATCAATAGTCCCAGATTTATTAAATAGTTGCTTCCAAAAAAAACGGAAAAAACAAACTAGTCATAGAAAACGTTTAACCTACCTGACTCTTTCCACCACCCCTTCCACTCTTGATCTCTTTCAGAAGTCCATTTAGCCTCCTCAGGTGAGTACCAATGTATTTGATTTCTTGTCTTACATTTTTTTACAATTTTTATGTTTTGAAATTTTTTTTTAAGCACTAATAATGAATATTTTACATGAAACATGAAAGCTAGTTTTCTGGAAAACTAGTTGCCACATCTATTGGAAATGAAATAATTCCAATAAAATTGGCAATTTATTCATCCAGCCTAATTGTATAATAATATATATATATGGAGATATTCATATGTATAATGTAGGAAGTTATAGTTTATTAACAGATATTGGGAATAGAGGCAATAAATAAATGAAATACATATTCATGTTTGGTTATATTATATCATTTTTCATTAAAGTGCTCATAAGTGTTATGTATTTATTCTCATCGCTGTACATTTTTGAATATATTTTTGTAGGTGTATAATTTTTAGGTGTAACTGAAAAATATTGGTTTAAATGAAAAAAAAGGCCACGTTTGCCTCCATTTTTAAGTGTATATGTATAATAACTAATGTTCTGTTGTTTTTTTTTTTCATAACGGTCAGATAATATTTAGCTTCGTTGGTATTTAATCTTTCATGAATCTCTGATAAATTTTTTGTTAGATAAAAAAACAATCTATAATAATACTTAGCTATAAGCAACCATTTAAATCTTAGCTCTTAACTCGAACATATCTTCCTGCCAGCAGTAGACGCACTGCACTGATAAGCTATCAGACATTTTTTTACTTCCTCAATCGAATAATATCATCGATTATATAATCGATGTTTTTTTGCTTTCATATATTCAATAAGGCCCTAAGTAAACACTTCTTATCTTCTTTTAGTTATCTCCAGAGTTCTGACAGAATCAAGTTTGACTGAATAGACAGAGGTGCTCATTAGAGCATTTATATTAGAGGGTTTACGCATAATCGTTCAATGAAAGGGGAACAATCAATATTGACTGTTATGGTATGATTCATACAAAAACAAACGCTTTATTGTGCTAAGAAAGATGTAAACGCTTGATTGTAGAAGATTTCGATTCGTTAATGTCTTAAAATAATATAATGTCCTATTTTAAATCACAAGATGTGCAATATGAAAATGTAAATACGATAGAAAAGATTGAAAATCAACCACAGCACCCATTTTCAGGCCAACAACCCTTTCACACTCCACTGCTCTTGGCTACTTCAGTAATGGATCTTAACTCCTCAGTCTTATATATAGATAAAGAAATCATTACACGCAAGAAAGACGAATTTTCCATAAAATGTTGGAGATTATTTTTTAACTTGATATTAATCACTATATTTTCTAGATTAATTACAGGTAGCGACAATTTTGGGCTCAATATTAACCAATTACGAGTAAAGTGATACCAATGCTATATTAGTAAATCAAATATAAACCTATACTAGTTATACAGAATTAATTTAGAATTATATATTCCGATTTTCTACAAGAATAACTATTTTCTAATCTAATCTATTTTGAGCTCAAAACGTAAAATACAGGATTCTGTGCGTAAAATAAAGGCAGCGACCATTTACATACTGTAATATATTTGGCTTACAGCCAGATTAACGAACATTAATAATTATTACTTATTTTAAGTTTAAGTGATAGCACGCTTAAGGAGTGGTGGAAAAGCGGCTTACCATTTGACAGCAGACCCATTAGGGCTGAGTACCCCATTAAGAGCGTTAGATAGCTAGTAGCAACTCGCAATCTGTTTGATGGAATAAGGTCAGGCAGACCAAAAAATACCCCCGAAGAAGTTAAAAAACAAAAAATATAGCACCAAAGAAGTTCAAAAGTAAAATGAAGGGTAGATATGGAATTGTAACATTGAAAAATGGAGTAAGGTCTTTTCGATTGGGAAGAGTGAAGAAGCGATGCTGGACTAAGAGGCTAGCAGCGGTCAAGGACATCCGGAAGAGACGAAAGACAGATTAAGAAGGCATTAGATGACCTGGAGAAAGTCCAACTTTGCCTTTAACACTAAGATAAGAACAGTACATGCAAATAGTCGGGAATAAGTTTTAAACTGTAAATTGTGTACCGACCATTAAGTAGACTCATTGTAATATATTCCACAGGTTCATACTTTTTTTTTTAAACTATTATTTGATATTATCAACTTTATACATTATTTAAAGTAAGTAAATCTGAGGGAAAATGATTACAATGACATGTCAATAACACGTAAAGAACTTCAATAAAAGTTCAACATTAGGAATCTGGGTCATCTTCTTCTCAGAAACCTCGGAGGATTATCGGGAATCGGGTATGAGGCAAGTTGCGAGGCTAGTGGATTCTAGTGGTATGAAATAGTGGCTTCCAGTATGTGAAGGTATGATGTCACAGGGACATAAAGTTTATCAGGACTTGTAATATATTTAATAAACACCATAGTTTTGTAGAAACATATACTCTAAGGGCTTTGGTTCCTTTGATTTCTTAGGAGTTGATTTCTTCGATCCCCTTATTTGAAACTGTTAATACATATTTATCAAATGTATAAAAAGTGTAATCTATAAATGCAGCTAACATTCATTATAATCGAATTTTCAAACCAATACAACAAATCTTTCCACAAAATTAACGAGCAGCAAAAGAGATTTTGAGTAGCAAAAGATTAACGGATGTAATGAAAAATATAGGTAGTTGGGAGGTGCAGTCATGAAAACACAATTAAAATATAAATCTTAATTCATTGCGCCGTTGGTCTTAGTTCTGAACGTAACTGTAACCTCATGTTAATTCAATAGTTATTTTAATTCCTTCAAAACAATTAGGATTGATCCTTCTATATCATCATGCGTACCTCAAGTAATTCCTTCAAAGATAAGTTTTAACAGTATGCAGATGACTAAAATCGTTAAAAAATAACATTAGGGAAAATAAGTAATTGTACATATATCTTTCAAAAACTAAAAATCAAAAATTAAATAAGGAAGTTGTCGATCCCTAATGATTCTCGATTCCATCGATTCTTCAGAAATCAATCGATATCTAGAACTTCTGACTTCTAGCTTCAATTCGTAGGTTCCGATCGATACCGGCTACTTTGGCAATTGTTATGTCATAACTAATTATGTAATTATCTATTCTACTCCCTGATAATAAAAAAAAAACAGTTACAAAGGCTGTTTATCTTTTATTTTCATAACAACAATTTTTCATCGTAATGCTTCGCTGTTCTGAAGATATTTTTATTTCCCCAGAATTAGTATGATTAAAACCTCTAATGACGATTGTTATAATGATTTATAACATTGTACATTGTCTGGACTGTAAGTTAAATTATGTATTATCTGTTAAATATAATAAAAGCTATTTTCTGTTAACTAATTTATTTCTTGAATAATTACAGTTTATTTATTATATCTGGTTGTCTATGTTTTTGTATAGTGAAGTTGAAGCAATGACTGACAACTTATACTATACTAACATCGCCGTTGATGCTTTGCCCACTCTTAAGGGTACATAGATTATAAGAACTTAAATAATTAACTGATAATTGAAGCTTTATTTGTTTATTGATAAAAATGATGTATTGAAGTATGCAATTGTGCATTGTTTCATCAATGGTATTTTCAAGCATTCAAGTAGCACCTTTTTTATGTTTGTTTGTTTGTTCTTGGGCGCTACAGTACCATCTTTCTCCACTCCTCTCGGTCCCTCGCCAGGTTCCTCCAATTTCGTATCCCCAGCCTCCGCAAATCCTCCTCCAGGTCACCTATCCATCTGCACCTGGGTCTGCCCCTCTTCCTTTTTCCTCCTGGTTTACCATTAAACATTATTTTTGACAGCCTGTTGGGCTCTATTCTTTCGACGTGTCCCAACCATATGTGTATCACCTCTAACCTTCTTAAAATTGTACTAATTTTGTGTTTGAAGACTACGAAAAAACATAATTTATTAAATCTTTAATTTTAATGAATGAGTTGGTAACCCAGATGGACAGAGCCCATAAAGAAACTCTTACGGATTATGACTTTTTATGAACCATATTTTTACACACCCTATAATAAATCAAAAGAATTGACATTTTGATTTGGTAACAATTTGTATTCGGTAGAAATAATTATATTCTTTCATCTGGTTGGATTTTAATTTCTAACCATAAAAGTATATACCAGTGTGGGTAACCGGTTTCTACCATTCAACATTGTACATTTAAAGTTTTATTATTGCTAACCCTACCTAGAACTATGAAGAAGATGTAGTTAATTTTGGTACAAATAGGCTGAATAATTTTGCCATTGAAAACTCTAATCGGAATAGTGCCTACCACATATCGGTAGATTTTCAAAGCTCCACCAAACTGAGATCCACATGTCGCACCACATATTTAAATCTTTTTTGACCATTTAAAAGTATATTTTGCTATCAATTTTAAACTTTACATAACGTTTTTTAACCTCTTATGTAGAATGACGCTCGCCACTTATCCATCAATTTTCAAACTTCACAATAATCGCTTTTATAATAAATTAATTTAAAATATGTAGATTATTTAATTGCTAAACCTTCCTGGAACTATAAAGATGATGTGGTTAAAATTTGGTGCTGATCGGTCAAGTAGTTTTCGTGGTTAGTGATCACAAAAACTAAATGGCCTCTCCTTTAAATATAACAGATAAGCAACCCCCGTCGCGGCTTCGCCCGCTCTCATAAGTAAGGAACTTAGATAATTTTAACTTATATGAAACCTTTATTGAACAATGCTATTGAGCATTTTTCTTCAATGATATTTCCACCCATAGCAGTTATTTTTAACTTATTAAAATTGCACTGATTAGGTGTTATGAAGATTACATAAAAGCATAATTTGACATCCAATGTTTAATTTTAATGTATGAGTTGGTAAGCCAGACGGACAGAGACTATTAAGAAACTGTTGCGGTTAATGGACTGCAGTATCAGTGCTTAAAACTAAAGGCCCATAGATCATATTTTTACACACGATATCAAAAAGCGAAGGATCAATTTCATATGGTAATCATTTTTATTCGGCAGAAACAATTTTATCGATTTCATCTGGTTGGAATTTTAATTTCTTACCTTAAAACCTACTGACAGCGTGACCAACCTCGTTTCTGTCACTTAACACTGTTCATTTAAATTATTATTATAATGAACTTAACTATTTTAAATCTTCCTAGAACTATGAAGACGTTGTAGTTGAAATATGATTCATAAAGGTTCATTAGTTTTACTAAAATTCTGTTACTGAATGGCGCTAACCTCATATCGTTCGATTTCTAACGTCATCCCACATATTTATAATATTTTGATAACAATTCACTAGAATTAAGTAGATTTTCTTATCAATTTCTAGCTCTAAATAACAGCATATCTTTGTAACCTCTCTTGAATGACGTTCGCCACCAAATGGTCAATTTTTCTACTTCACTGCAAACCACATATTTATCGCTTTTTTAACAGCAATTTAATAATAAATGTATAAGTTATTATTGCTAAACCTTCCTTGTACTATGAAGATAATGTAGTTAAAATGTAGTACAGATATGTTCAGTAGTTTTCGCGGTTAGTGGTCACAAACGAAAAATGGCTTGTCTTTTTAATGATTTCTTTAATAGATAAACTTGTGCTAATATATGTAGTTTTTATTATTATTTTTATTTGTATACAGTTGGTTAAGACCTTAAAATCTTCGCTTACCATTCAAATTCATTAAAAAGGATATTTAATAAAATAAACACCTACTACCCTCCCAGTATGTGAAACATAAATAAAATGCCTGAAACCTTTGCCATATAAATGGCGCTTTCAAGCCCTATGAAATATTCAAGAGCAGTTAAGCAGGCAAAAGAAGTTGTCTTTTAGCAACGGTTGTTTTGACAAAGCAAACTCAATTTTCCTTCCATTTGATAAGGCAGTCCATACCATCAATGTTAAAGCTAAAATGCTTCCAATGCTCTTAATTCTCTCGACAAACAAATTTTCCGATTCTAGGAATGAAGAACAGCAATTATTTTAATGTAATTCAAAGTAGTATTAGAATATATACGTTACCAAGTTATAATTAACAACAATTACAACATTCATGTGATCAATGTTAAATTCTTGGTAAAGAGTTTTCATTATCCTTTGAAACGTTTTCTACTTTATATCTTTAACCCCTTTTAAAATTCTGGACTGGCGGGGAAAATTAAATGGAATTCTATCCCAGTTAGACTTAAATATTTTAAATAGGCAAAGCCTGAACACATACGCAACAAAAGAAATTGAAATCCATAAAAAGTACTGTAATGTGTAGTATAATATTCAATCAGTCGTGAAAAAAATAAATTATTAAATATGTATAATAGGGACAGTTATTATTTCTTTAAATTTAAATAGTAATGTTTATTAGTTATATAATCGGATTTGCAATTCTCTATTTGTACGATATATGTATTAAAATTATACAGATACATTGTATATTGCAACAAACGTTTGTAAATTAATAGAATACGTCGAAATTGCTTAAGAGGTAAGACGAGATATCAACGTACCCAGGTTAGTGTTGTAAGACGAGACAGGACAATTGGAGTTGGAGATTTCAGTTTTGAGTGAGTTGATAATCAAGTGAGATCTGACTTTTTATACGCCTATTAATGTTAGCTCCTATAAAAAAGTGGGTGAACTTACTTTTCTCTGATTTGAAAGGAGAATTTTTCGTATCTAGGATAGTCAATCCTGGAGAAGACACTCTAATCAAGAACTATGGAACCTTTATAGTTATTTAAACTAAGTCTCATCACGCTTGATAGGGCACGCTGGGCAGAACATGTAGCAAGAATAGTAGATAACAAGAATTCCATGAACGGACCAACGAGAACAGACACAGTAATCTAGAACGTTCACTGTTAGGATCAAGAAATTGGAGGAGATCAGCAAAGGAAGAATGGCGTTCCTGGTTATTGAAAGCCAGAAATAAATTTTAACCGGCCCAGGTGGGATTCGAATCCACGACCTTCAAAACCGAGCACGTTGAGACCCTCGCTTAAGCTCGGCCTCTGAATCCTTTCTCTGCTGTTTTCCTCAACTATAGGACCATTTTCCGAGAAAAATGTCTTAGTTCTTTTCCATAAAAAAAAAAACAAAAAAAAAAAAAAAAAAAAAAAAAAAAAAAAAAAAAAAAAAAAATAAAAAAAAAAAAAAAAAAGCATTACTTAGGTCTAGATTTAATATATGCATTTTTTATTGTTTATAAAAAAAAATGTCATTTCAATCTTAGTAAATAAAACCTAAAAATATGATTTCTCCGCTCGGTCAAATATTAATATGACAGTTCATAACAAAAATTAACGCCTAATTTTGGACAAATAAGCCACCTTAATATTTTCCAAATGATCTAGAATAAGTGATATCACCTTGTACTTTTAGAGGGGAAAAAAAACACAGAAAATTTTTGCATTTTTATTTAAATGCTGACCTAACTAATAGGATTTATTGAAATACATAAATATAACACATAAAAAATAATTCCTTCTAATCTAGGGAAGGTAACCCCAAATTTCTATTTATATTTCTAGTATTACAAAATAGGCTATTAAACCGACCCAAAAATTCCTTAACATAATTACATGTAATATGAGAAAAATATATAATGTAAAAATTCAGAAACATTTTTTTTCTTTATAATTTTTAGAACTGTTAGTATTTCTTTTCTTTTCGAAAAGTAGATGGGAAGAGTTGCCCCCACCCAGGACTGAGTTGCGGTCACCCTAATAGTCCTTGCACAGCCTTGAGCTCGTACACTTCACAACTTCCTGAACAACCGTGTCTTCTTTTTTTTTTTCAACTTTCCTAACTAATCACATTCATTCATGCAAATACCTCATCAAATTAACGCGTGGTTTATATATTATGCCTATTATAAGTACATAATATACATACTATGTTAAGAAGGATGGAAAACTAACATCTTTAGAACTTATATCCGAATCGTTTATACTCCAATTAAAGGCGCTAATATCTATTTGCTATTTACATTTAATTCACTAAACCTTGCAACTCCTCTCATATTCAATTCTTACAATCAAATATCCTTCGCAAAATCCTGAATGCTACTTATTACGTTACAAATAAAGATCCATAAAGATATTAATGTTCCATATGTTATTGATTTGGCCCAAACAAGATACCTGTCCTTTCAAAGTAAACTCCATACCCTCTTGAATCCACTAGTTTCCCAATTTTCTTCAAACTCGATTTTCGATAACCCTCCAAGGCATCTGAAAAAAGATGACCGAGAAGTCTTCTAATGTAGAAGTTTTATTGAAGTGCTACTAGTGAGTGGTTCCTTACATACTATTGACAAGTCATTGTCAATCAATTTTACTAATTATATATATATATATATATATATATATATATATATATATATATATATATATATATATATATATATACATTTTTAAATATTAATAAGCATTAAAAAAAAAATTATTATTTCAAAATAGAATAAAGTAGAAATGTTTTGAAAAAATAATTTTCAACTAGTCTATTCAATACATGAAAATATAATCCAGCATGAAAATACTCCGGTCCCATTTTGTTTTTAGCATGAGTCAAGTCAACATGTACTATACTGGCATGATAAATATGACGAATATTTTAATAGGTTTTGGCAGAACATAGATGTCGAAGTAACCGAGGTTGTGAATGAAAGGCACGTTTTCATTAACTTATATTGTCGGTGTTAAAACACTTTTAATGTACTGACAAATCCAATGTAGAAAACAAAATGAATACCTGAATGAACGAAGTTATAATTTTTTACTTTAAACATATACATTAGACCATTATATTTTTTTTTCAGTAGCCTTCGAGTGTGAATCATATTGGGAGACTGGTGAATTTCAGTTGGTATAGAACGCGGAATCAGAGGTGTTAGATGGAAAATAAGTTTATTTGTGACATAAGAAGCATGGCATATTGTAAATATTAGATATTAGAAGAATTGGATAGGTTAGTCTTAAAGTTGCGTTTCCAAATATTTTTGATAGGGATTCCTATTTGGTACATCATAAAATAATGGCCAGCCAGTGTAGCAGTGCGAATTTGAAATGTAATCCTTTCCAGTTCTTCGCAGTTATGGCCAGACATTAATTTTTCTGTTCCATGATCACTGCTTATATATATATATATATACAACCATAGATTCTACAAGCACTTTCCTTTTCGAATTTCAATAGGGCTTAAATTCGTTATTCAACATTAAAACCCATAAATAAGTGGCTGTTGAAAGTTTTTGACTCTAGAAAAAATGCTACTCCTTAAACGTGTTCAGAGGGAGCCTGCAGAAAATGTTTTAATTTATTTTTATTTATTTATTTATTTTTTCAATTGCAACTCCCACGTTCCTCTGAGGTACATTGCAAACACCAGTTAAATTAAGTGTTTCTAATTAAACTAAAATCCTAAATAAATGAAATTTTTAACTGATAATAAATTTACCTAACATATTGTTGACTACATAATTAATATAAGACGAACCATCTACCATCCTACCAATAAGTATATTTAGGTACGCATCATGATCCCATGTTACCAAAGTTACTTTACATGTTTTTGAAGAACATAAATATAAATGTATAGTATTAAATAATAAAATTATAGACTGATAATTTAGATAGGAAGACCCCCCTGGATACAGACACCAACGGAAGGCCACCCTGATGCCACACAGACCACACTCTATATTTAGTGTCGAGTATTGGCCACCGTTCAACACGAGAGCGAACAATGAGATATTTCATCGATCTTAAAGTACAAGCATGAAATTTGAATACTTTTTATCTTAAAAAGTTTAGAACCTTTAAATTACTTCAAATAAATTTGGTTCAAAAGTTTTAGTTTCAAGGAAAGTAAAATTGTCGAGCACACATTAAATTATGTATTTATTTTTCAATATTTTTAGGAAATATTTAAAAAATAATGTCTGATACACATACAGCGCCTACCATTCATTACTGTTACATTATTTCGCTCGTCTAATCATTTCCAATACAAGAATCACGCTGCTATCTCATTTGCAGTTCTCCTTAACATTTCACCTACCTTAAAATAACGTAAAACCTGTATTACTACAATCCATGAAGAGTCTGGTTCAATACTCTATAAGGCTGCATTGTTTCTTGGCCAGCGGTTGTGCAAGAAGGAAAAATAATTACTACGGCAGGATTCCAACCTGAGCCTGGGACTTAAAACATATCAAGTGAGCTACAGCACTACTTTTACGGTTTTCCTTTCTGGCGGATCAAATTTCTATAAATACTTTCGAAAACGTGCTTAAATGTTCTTATTAGTAGTAATTGATTTATGTAACTATATCAAGATCCAAATCAATAACAGAAATTATAGACACTCGATTCACGATAGTCCGAAGTTGGAGGATCCCATAAAAAAAACTGCTGAAAGTAGTAGAAAACACCCTTGATGGAAAATAAAAACAGTTGCATTAAAAAAACATGCAGGACATAACTAATGTCATTTATTCATAGCTATGTCTTTATTCAAAGACATAGCTATGAATAAAATACAAAAGTCCATTTGTTTTCGTTTCATCTAAAAAAAAATTCATTCTTTGAAGAAATGTCCAAATCATTGGAGTCATCCCGGCATAGAAGTCGACGAGACCCGACAAATTAATTAGTTCGAATGGAAGAACACAGAGACCCACTAAAGACGATAGAGTGCACTCCTGATAGTAGAAGACTTCGAGGCCGACCGAGAATTTCCTTCTAATTAAATGAATAATTACTAATGGAAAGATTGCACAGTAAAAGATGCACAGATCTCAAACAAATCAGCGAGGAACTGAGAGGAGTGGCAGTCCTGGATTCAAGGGAAAGTGAAAAAGAAGAAATATAGCAGAGTGATATATATTGGAGACCAACAATTCAACTATATAAGAACAATAATCAAGGATTAGTTAGAATAGAAGCTGAACAGTACATCGAAGGCTCACACGGGATATCGATTATCCATTTCCATAGCTTCGATGATTATTCTAAGACATAACGATACTTGGGAGATATTGAAGGCGGACTACCGGAAATAGGTTGAAACTTTTATGTTCCAATCTATTTTCAGGGGTTCTATAAGATTTTTTTTCCACTAAAGCATTTTTTTCTTTGTTGTGTTGCAAATCCAATTTTGGCCTTATTTAGAGATACTTCAACGCATCAAAAATTACCTCCCCACTTTGATCAATAATATTGGTAGATTTATCAGATTGATCAATATGTCAGGTTTATTATCAGACATTAAAGAGATACGGGTTTGATGGATCTATAGATAAATTATTTGAAATAGTTTTTCATGACTCAAGGAGTGGACAAGTCAATGGACAGAAGAAGTGAATAAACGCGAATAAAATCCTAGCCAGAGGTGGTGGAGGCAGTGGCAACCGGTTCAGTCTCCTCAGCTAATTACAGTCGAAGTATCGAAGCATTAATCATGGAATCGATTGCCGTCCTTTCCCATGCCTGGAGCAATCGAGAGGGAGGAACCCGCTGGTTCCTTAGATTGGAAAGCAATGCCGGGTGAAATTCAAACAAGTTCTAGAGACCGCTTCCGGGCTCGCTTTCTATTGTAGGTTTAGTCTAAGGCATCATTTAGTTCGGATCATTGACTCCTCCCGAGACCGCACGCCGTTCAATGGTGCTCCATCTTTTTGGAAGATTGTGCCAACAAGATTCTGTCATTCGCCACTTCCATTGCATAAATATTTTTTTTTAATGTTTCTATTAGTTTTGTTACCAAAGGGTTGAAAACTTTCATAAATAATAATTTATACGAAATGAAACCAACAAACGTTCATATTTTTTGTTGGTTACTGGGACCATTATCATTATGATTTAAAATATATATTCTGTTGTACCATAATCCAGCATGTTATAACTTTTTTTAGTGTTCGGACTTAAGTAAATAAACAATACACGTAACAGATTAGTGATCAAAAATAGGATTAAAAAAAATTAGAAAGGAAATAAATAATAATGTTATTTACGAATATTCAAAGTATGATTTTTAATATCTAAGTGGTGGAAAATTGGTTGTTGTGTTTTATAATCAGGCCTTAAAGTATCTATTTTTATGGTCGTGGTATTTTTTAGAGTAATTAGAAAATTTTGGTAAACGATCAAAAATGCCATGAAATGTGCTGAATTTCGACTTACCAGCTTATCTACTACTCCACTACACCCAGGAATATAATTTTATCAGTTCTTATTAAAATGTTTTATCATATCTCCGCTAATTATAATTAACCACGATAATACAATGTATGAAACGTAGTAATGTGTAAAAATACAAACATACATGAAACTCAGGATTCTGATTCTATAGATATTAGAATCCCAAGAAAAGAAAACAGTTTTCAAACGTTAGGAAAACCTCTTCTCGGCATTCGAGATAGCCTGAATTAAGCTATACTTCTTATCATTATATCTAGACCTTTGTTTGCTATCATACTACCTTAACTTTCATTCCTGAACAAAATATATCTATATCTATGGATACGAAAAACACTGTAAAGATTTTATATGAAACATTGTTAAAATAAACAGACAAATCCACAAAGAGAGGGACGAACAAGTAAAATTGGATTTAACATACATATCGATATTTTTCTCCTAATATAAATAAGTGTAATGCGTGTAAGTTAAAATATCCGTACATAATGATTTGTTTCGCAGTAAAACAACAAACATTCTAAAAATGTTTATATTACTTTGTTATTTCCATACATAGACAATAGAAATTACGCATAAAATTATAGAATAATCGATAAAATGTTTAGGAAAAAATAATGGTCATTGTATAACAAAAATAAAAATTGTCACTTATATTAATATTGTAAGATAATTACGAACGGAAAAAAGTACGAAATAACTCTACGAAAGACGATTATGAGATAATTTACTTCAGTTGAAGATTGTTCCGTTATTACCAGGCATTTATCAGAATGATATGGATGGGATTACACTTATATATTTAATATCGAAAAGGAACAATCCGATCGATAACAATCAAGGTACCTTCATTCAATTACTATCAACGTCATCTGGACAAGTCAGCAGTTAGTGGCAGTTGCATAAGGCAGGTAGAGACTGGATGGGAGTCGAGAGGGTGAAAGCTGAAATAATCGACCTTTCTTCGGGATCACTTTCAGCAGCTGGTGGACAACGGCTAACGTCACCACGAAGGACACGGGCACGCTGTGACCTACAGGACGCTGGCCTCGAGAGCAGTACGAGCTTCTCGCCGATCATTGAGAACATGTAATGCACATTTGTAATATTTAAGCAAGAGATCCTAAGTGTTATAGAAGACATTGTAATATATATGACTAAAATATTTAATAAATACAGTCCAAATAAAATTTAATATTATTTTTAACTTTTCTTTAACGTTATTATAGATATGTTATCACGACAGTACATGATTTTTTTTATATACATTATAAATGTTTTAGATTATTTTATATTTTAAATATAATTTAATCATTTTTTGTACACTATCCTCACTGATCCAACAAGATTGATGCTAAGCTCGTGTTTATTAAAATTAATAAATTGATTAGGCAGCTAGAAGATCCTTTGACCATGGTTAATTATCATTTAATTAACATGTGGAAACCATCTAATTCATCCCGCATCCAATCACTCCAATTTAAAATCCTTCGAAAAAGTCTTAATGTCCCTTACTTTGTTACAAATGAATTGATCCACAATGGCCTTAATATCCCCAATGTCTCCAACCAGATACGTTTCCTTTCCCAATAAACTATCTTGTCACTTTCGAAGCGCTAAAAATTAAATGGTTAGTATTTTTTTATGTGAATATAATTTAATAAACTCAAGTATTCCGTTCTTTATGCCAAGGCAGTTTGCAGTATGGTGGTATCAGTTTCTTGTTTTGAAAGTTAATTAACAATCAGTAGTCCAGAAATGAATGTCATTATATTTGGGGAGCTTTTCCAGAAATATTCTTTTGTAGATAGAGTCCTAGATATAGCATTTTTTTTTTTTAATACTGTGTTATTTGAGAATTTTGCAGATGGAGATGTTTCTTCAGGGAAACGCCATCTTGAGTAGAGTTTGAGAACTACGTAATACGTTATTTTTTTGGAATTTACCTGAAATATTTAAACACAAATATACCATTTCTCCAACAAAGATATGATAAATAACCTGGAAATAATAAAATTATTTCCTGAAATAGAGGATAAATAGGAGACAGCTGAGAGGAACCAAAGACGACGGCTAGAGCCAGTGGAGGGGGAGGTCGTTGCCCGCTCTGAGGCTTAGCTTGGTATCCCTCGCCACGTTCTCTTCTATAACACTCCCGGCTTCTTGTCAGCATCAATACCACCAACTTCTAGGCAAAATATTTCTAAAGAAAGTTGGGGATCGTGCATAATACATGGACGTAACAAATTTATGAGGGTGAGCTTAACGATGATAACGTAATAAAAACATCTGTAATATTTCCTACACACAGAACAAAAATATCACTTGCAGAAAATGAATAATCTCCCAAAAAATGAAAGGACCTCTTGAGCCTGTTAACTAAAGAAAGAAAAGCATACAACATGTTTTACAGGTTGCCCCTTGACCACCGATGCTCATATATTTTCTATTTTTTTGTCCGCTTACGTATGATAAATTTGCCTGTGCTACTTCCTAGGTGCACTCATATTTTAATCCTTGAAAATCAAAAAACCTATATTCATGACCTCCTTACTCTGCTCTCCTCCATCCACCTCTTAAATACTAGAACCCAACCCATCAACCTGTACACTCCTGCGCATCGAACTGCATCCTTTGAAAAATCATTTATTAGTCGTGCTTCCTGTTTATGGGATTCATTGGCCATGTCAATTCGAAAATGCTCCACTCATACATTCTTTAACATCTTCTATTTCTTTATCTCCTTAATTTTCAATCTTCCGAGCAAATGTAAAACATGAATATTTATGTGATATACATTATAATAGTATACATAAAATGTATCCTTTTACAATATTTCTCATTTATTCTGTAATCATAATTTAATTATTAATCTATTTTTATTATTATTAATTATCATAGCCAGATGATTGTCCTAAGTACTGTAATCATATGTTATTCTTAGGGGACAAGTTGTTCCAGACTAAAGTTCTTTTTCTTCTTCTAGTTCTTCATAACGGTAATAAATATTTTTGAAAAATTAAAAAACATTAATATTATGAAAATAACGAGTTAGCATATCGTATATACCTATATTTTCAAAGTATACGAGCGACTGTCAAATGCTCGAGATGAGACTGCAGAGGTTCATGATTTCAGAAAATTCATATCGTGGCACCCAGGCTCTAACATTTCGACAATTGTTGCCATATCTCCTGTATTCGTGATCTCACTCCGCTTTCCTTCATCCACCTCTTAAATAAAAAATGTCATCCTAACTACTTGTATATCTCTTTGCATATAACTTCTTCCATTGATGAAATCCCTTGTCAGTTTAGCTGCTCCATTTATAACTATATAGTATAGAAAACCACAATTCCCTCTAGCATTGTTTTAATTTAAAACAAATTTTAACACTCAAATATTGAAGTTAGAGCCTACTTAGCCCAAGCGAAATGTATCAGGGCACTACGCAAGCGTTCTAAGGATTTGCTCCACAAGCCTTCAGATATCCACTTCTTTAATATCTGTTAGGCATTTTCCTCTGTATTTTTTAAACTCACTATGTATCGAAAATATATATTTACCACTATTTAATAGACTTTCGAAACTACGTGCCACCAAGAGAAGCAATCGTAAAGTGAAGGGGGGTGGGGAGTTTTTTGGATGATACATGGTCAGAAATAGAGGGCCATCCCAAAACAAATGAAATAAGATATGGGTGACATATTAACTGTGGATATAGATAAAATGGCTTCCATAAATCAACCTAAATATGGATATAGGAAAAAAAATCTATTTAAAATATTTGCTCTCGAAGCACTCATATATCATCCTTATACTCATTGTATAAGGATTTTTTTTTTTTTTTTTTTTTTGTTTTACTTTGTACACTTTTCAATACTTCATAATACAGACTCTTTAATATACAATTATTTTGCATCATTCCACCAAATAGGTGATAAAGAGCAAAAAAAAAACTGACTATCGAACCCACTAATAGTTTTTCAAATCCATTCAAGAGAACACGAGGCGTCTAAAAATAAGAAACCTCTTTCCGAATTATTGTACTCATCTTCCACATATTTGTTTGAATCATATATAATATAAACTATTTAATATTAATGACTAATTTTTAAAAAAATTACCTCCGGTCATAATTAAATACTTTAGCAGGGTTATTATTTTAATGTATGATCTTTGATCATTTTCTTCAGATATTTTATATATATATACATATATTAATTTCTGTAACTTTTTATTTAATATTCCTTATTGATTTATTTTGTATTTTTTAAATAGATAAATGAAGTGTTTATTAGTTGTATTTTAATTGTATTTTTAGTTGTATTTAGGTTCACAATTGCATTTTGCATAAACAAGGGAATAAATAATCATAATATAAAAGTGAAATCGATTTTTTTTTATTAATCACCTTTGACAATGTGACAAGTCAAATTACATATAGTTGAACAGTCCATCGAATAGATCGAAATAATACTTTTTTACTATTGTTCCTAGAAGCATATATTTTGCAAAAATGTAATAAAAAAAAAAAAATACTCCCGATCGTAAAAAACACTCATGTATATATACACGGTTTTGTTGCCAAGCAACTTGCTTATAAACCTCTATCTGATGTTAGAGAAAGGTTATTAAACTACACTAATTAGGAAAATTATATGTTACTAAAAATGTGAAGAATTTAATGCTCTACCAGCTTTGATACGACCAGCTCACGATTAGACAGTTTTGTACCTTTATATTTTATTCGCCGCAGAAGAAGAAGTTGGAAATGTACCGTAAAATTCATGTAATATTTGAAACAAACAGGTTACATTATTTAATTACTGTAATTCTCAAATGTAAACAGGATACATCTATAAACGACCTGTATGTACATGGACTAAATATCCTGAGTTATACTTGTTTAAAGGGCTCAGGGTCAAATTCTTTTCATAAGGCGCGCACTGTAATATTTTCACATTTGAACCAGACATTGATGATCATAAGGACTATCTAATTTCCATAATTACTTTTCGCCATTACAAAATTTTTATTAATATTATAAAAATAAAATTTAATATTCGATAATAAACAACTGCGAGGAAGAATGAGGTTCAAGAGGAAATAAAGGTAAGTTTATAATCCGAGAATGCTTGTTATTTCTCGGTCGCAAAACTACTCAGTTCGCACTTAATCACCAGATATTAAAAAAATTAGGATATATTAGACTATCGCACTATCAACAGTTCTCTATGGATGCGAAACGTGGCTGCATACGTCAAGGGAAGAACAATGCCTTAAATCTTTTGAAAAGAAAGTACTGCGAAGAAATTCTGGCCCGAAAAAAGGATGAACATACGGGAAACTTTAAATGGCTACACAATGCGGATCTGCGAGTGCTTTATCAGGTAATAGCTGCGCGACGGTTAAAATGGACATGTAAAGTTGTTATATTCGAAAAAAGGTAATCAGTTTTGAGCCGTCAGGTAAATGTCTAAGAGGTAGACCGAGACATAGATGGGAAGATTGCATCTGGGCTGATCATGGGGGGGCTTTGGGTTGGAAGGAGGTGTGTGATCAGAAGTTTATGGTTTCGGAATCGAGCCTTCGGGTTTGCTAAGCCTTTATTTATTTTTTATTATAATAAACTACTTATGTTACTAATAAACATACGACGAAAGAGCCAATAATATTCTGAAATTTATACAACTATATAAAAGGGCAAGGCACTTTTCGTTTGTGGTCACTAAACAAGCTACAAAACCAATCTTTACCAAATTTTAGCTACATCTTCATCTACTGTTTACAAAGGTACTGCCTTATTGGAGCTTTAAATCCAAGTTTATTCTTTCTTAGCGCAATAATTCTCATTGGGCCAGCGATAGGAGAAATCGGATTTATTCCTAGAATCCTAATAATGAACCATTTCTTTTCAAACGTATATAATTTACAATTAAAATTTCTTTTGCCATAATAATTAAGAAATAACAAGGCCAAACGTTTACTAGATTAGATCGTCGGACTGTTTCCTTCACGGTTAATTATATGCAGGATTTTCCAGAACAGGAAACCCTAACAATCAAATCATTGTCATAACATGGGGAGAACTTGAAATGTAATTTATCCATAATTCTCATGAATTATTTTTTTCACATTTTCTACAATAAAAGAATTTCGTCGATAAAAACTTCGATTATTAGTTTTTGTTATTATTTTAGTTCTTTACTTATGAGAGCGGACGAAGCCACGACGAGGAATGCTAGTTTTTAATAAAGATTAAATATTTTTCTAGAAGATATACAAGGTAGTTATCAATAAATTATAAATTTAGGTTTATGACTTTTATTTGGAACTGGATATATGGCACATATTCAATGACCTCGTATATATTTTACATTCCCACTAATTGAATTAATAATAATTTAGCTTCAGTATTATTTAGAATTCATCTCGCAAATTAATTTAGAAATCTATTAAGCTCGATTATATAGCAAAATATAGATGCACCATTTCTCTGAAATAAGGCAATCCTCTCTTTAGACAATGTTCACTCTTAAACGACGGGTATTAAAAGGTATTGCATAAAAAGATAAATAATTATTCTCAAACTCGAAATTTAACAGGCTAAATTTGTTACACATTCTAAATACGTTCGTGTTTTAACCTATATTCTGAACTGTCTAATATTTGTCTAAACCTAATCAATTATCTCTCAAGATCCTCACGGCGAAAACAAGTTACAAAATCATAATTTCATACTTATATTTTATTTGGTAAAATATATAAATACACATTTAGTATGCAATATGCCATCTATATATAATATTAAACTATATTAAACGAAAATACAAATCTAAAAGCAGCCTCGTTTCCTCAAGCTGTTCGATGAAACGGTAAATCTGTTTAAGCTTACCCATGCCGAAGCGTTCCCGTTTAAATCTTCACAAGATAATATTCTAGCACCGAAATAGATAATATTTCCTCATAATATTTCAAATGCAACGAAAACATTTTTAAATTATACTTCTATAAATTAATAAGCATTGTCAAAATGTTGGCTGTAGGATAATTAACTTGGATCCAATCTAAGATACTATAAGATATGATTTGCACGATAAAGTAAAAAGTAAAACGTTTCAGTGCATACTTTTGCATACAAGACATCCAGAATTGGTATCTGATAAAAGTATATATAATATATCAAAGGTATAACGTACAAAGAATGCAAAAATAAACAAGTGAAAATTGATTTATGTAAAAATATAGCCACTGTAAGCTATAATAAGCCACTGTCATCAGGTACTAGTCAACAGTTAGGGTGAGGTATACAGTGTATTTACCAATGCATGGTATATAAATGAAAATTAAACAATATAGTTATAGAAAAATAATAATAAATCAAAACTTCATTTAAATAACAGAAGCTCTTCAAACCATAAAGTAAAAGGCAGTGCAGTGCTCCTCAGAACATCGAAGAGAAAACTATACAGACACGGCATACACATACTGAAAAATGAGGCTAAAAAAAAGTCGTTTAGAAGACTATAATGATGATTATAGAATATAAATCACATCCATATCCCAATTCTCTGTCTCTTATTTTACCTCTTAATGTCATTTCATTACATGCTTTTATCATTTTTTGTACATTTTATAATTTCTTTTAAATTTAATTTCATGAACGTACCTAAAAACTGTTAGATGTAAGCCTTTCTTTCAATTAATCCTGCTCTTTTATTTATAATACAGAGTGCAAACAAAACAGCATCTTCCTTCGTTAAAAGCAATTCTTTTCAAATTATATATACACAATAGGGTGGATAAAAAAAAGGTTTGTGAATCTGTGAATCCCTGACACGGGATGAGTTGCGAAATCGGCTAAAAAAAAAAAAAAAGTGTACAAATTTCGTGCTGAAATTACTCCATCTTAGGACCGCAAACATTGTTTAGAGTTTTATGTATCCGAAAGTTTAAAAAATCCGATTATTCTAATCGTATGATATTATTGACGGGTTCATAACAACTCGAGTAAACTTGAAAGTAATTTCTCAGTATTGATGACACGCGACCAGGACAAAGATCCAAATGATAAAAAAATGTATGAATTATACATAGCCCTCTGAAGGAAAAACTTTTTTTTGCCAACCTAAAATATTAAACGATTTGTGGGACATCAAGACAGGCATATTTTAGTCTACAATTTAAATTTAAATTTAAATTTGCCCTATTTACCACTATTCCCCTTAATTTTTTTTTTTTTTTTTTTTTTTTTTTTTTTGCGTTTTTGCGTTTTTGCTCCACCCTTGTATACAGCTTATTTGCCAGATGAATATATTGTATAGTCTCAAAATCTTTCTTATCTCGTTCCGTAAGTATTGTTGTTCACTAAAACGTCGAAAACATTAAAACAGTTTTATTTCTTTATTTAAACCAAACTAACATAGAGAAAAAAGTATTTTAAAGAACATTTCTATGAATGAAATTTTAAATATTCGAGAATTTTATTAATCCGTTTAAGGTTTTTATCCACATCCTCCCATTGATTCTCGTGATAATTAAAGAAAATAACCACGACGAATGGGAACGGGATGCCTCGACGCCTCCTACTCTTCTGGCTGCCCTCCCTGGACCGCGGGCTCTGTCTGCATTTGCTCTGAACTCTGTTTACCAATGGGCTATACAAAACAACTTAATATTTGTACATTTGTTTTTTATTTATTTATTTCATTTTTTAGAAAAATACTCTCGCATTCATGAACAAGTTGATTGATTTACACTCTAAAATCCGAACAAACAAACACATATTTTTTAGTCATATACCTCAATAAATATTTTAGTCATGAACTTTAACCAGCAATAAGTAAAAGTTTTAACTAATGTAATTGTAATTTCAACGCATCTTAACGTAAAATAAAGTTCATGTACAATTAAAGTTCATGTACAATTAGTAATTCAGATGAAGTTCTATACTAAACAAGTTTCTAAGATTCTTAACCATTAATTGTTAAAAATTATTCGATCATTGAATAATATTCAAATTAGGGACTTTCTCTAAAGTGCAATGCATCATGCCCGGCTAAAATAAAAACGTCACAAAATGCACTTTCACATCCGTCAGGGAGCGGTTTAGATCATTTTGACATCTAAACTGGATTAATGAGGATGAAATCTCATTCCACCACAATTTCTTGATTCTGGGTTGATTTTTAAAGAAAGAAGTATTTAAAACTACATTAATTAAATCTTGATATTTTCGAAGCAGAAAAAACTTTATATAATTTATATGAATATTTCCACCCAGATTCCAATAAAAGATAAAAATTCACTATATTTGAAAATATAATAAACAAATTTAGTTAATCGTGATATTTCTGAGAGAATGAATCTAACTTTGAAGTTTCAAACGCCTCTACAAGACCTCCCTCGTACTCAACGGAGAAAACATGATTTGGAAAGATCTCAAAATACTTTTGGGAGTGAATAAGTGAAGTTAAATTATTTTGCATCAGAAAGTCATATTATAATAAAACATATATATTATTGATTTAAACATTTTTTTTTTATCAGTGCTTCAACTGTTAAAATCGCCTCTGGGCTAACATTGATAAAATGAAAATCTAACGAAATTTCAAAATTCATGGCATCAATTTCGTTGCAAATTAAAAAAAACAGTAGTTGATATGAATAACGTTAATAAGAAATCGTTCATACAAACACCTGATTAATTTTTTTAATTCGTAATTAAGTGTTAATACGTGATTTCGACAGAAAGATTAGGTAACAGCTGTCATTTCATGCAATGAAAAAAAAAAAAAAATTCTCAAACAAAAATCATTTAAGATGGGATTATTAGGACCTTCATGAGCATAACAAAGGTAAGATATACCCAAAACAGAGTCTAGATATTGTATTATATTACCTGCTTGTAAGTACATAAGAAACCATCGAGGCAAAGGATTTGTTTTAGAACTCGGAAAACCAAAACAGAAGTAGTTAATCGAAGTTTTCAATACTTACGAATAATTATAATTGATATTACTACCTACACTAAAAATTATAATTAAACCGCAAATATAAAATTTAGTCTTGATCCAATTCCCTAAAATATATATGTTTATATACCAGGTATAATAAAATATTAGATGAAGGAAGATTAATCAGACATTAAATTTTTGTTTTTAATTATAATGCACGTTAATAAGGATATTTTCTTAGTTATAAAAACATTTATCCTGAATATTATAAGTAAGAAATTTGTTAAAAATCCTTTACGGTTTCTTAGTAGAAAGTAGCCGCCCCTTTCTTCGAAATCGCAGAAAGTTTATGTACACCTATAACTTCATTCATTAAAATTTAAATGATTTAATAAAAGTTTGGTTCAGTTAGGGAAATCATTCAGTTGATACGGTATTTTAAAAAGAAAACAGCATTGCCTACTGATATTATTACATTATTTTCACGTAATAACTGAGATTATTGGAGACTTTCATAAAATATTAAACATAAATATATATATATATATATATATATATATATATATATATATATATATATATATATATATATATATATATATATATATATATACATGTAACTTACGAATCTTATAAGAATCTTATATATATGAAACTTCATATAAAACCTTACTTTCTTAAATAGTAGGGAATATTGTGAACTTGAGGGTGTTGAATTGTATGACACCTAATCCAAACTTACCAACTAAAAAAATACTTCAAAACAAAAATAGATTAACAATAAATTTGATAATTATAAACTTTAGTACTAGATAATATTTTTATATATAAATATGGTTTGATAGATCTGATTTGGGTTTCCTTACCTTGCTTGTTCCTCTGAGGACTGAGGCAGACGGTCGGTGGACTACCTTGGCTCTCAACAGAAGAGGGTCCACCCTCTGGCTCGGTAAAGAAGAGGCCGAACTCGGGCCCGAAGACCGGGGATCCGCCCCGCTGGCCCCGCTCCTCGAACAGCTCCATCCTGCATGGCGGCCCGCAACCGACTGTCGCCCCACTCCCCCGCCACCCCCCACCACTCCCTAATCCCTCTCCGCCACTTAACCAAATTATATATTTTACAGTCATTCCTTAATGGGGCTATTATCTTTACTGCAGCTATATATAATTAAATAATATAGAATGTCTAGTAGAATCTGTAGTCATTTAATAGCGGTTATCTAAAATATGCACAAGTGAAATTATTAAATTTGGAAGCTTGATAAAATGTTACCATTTTACAACTATTGATTAAAATTAGATATTTATTATTTTTAAGACTATAGGTGTGGAAAACTGGCTGCTTACTTAAAATAGAAGACCGTATACAACGAAAAATATATGGTTTACAAATTATAATCATTTATTCTTCCATTACTTAATAGAGATGATGATTGAAAGGTTTGATGGGTGAAGGGGATATGTTAATTTTTTTTTTTAATACAATCTAGTTCATTCCATAATTGTACGGCTTATGGAATGAACTAGATTGTATTAAAATGCATTTGCTGCAATAGAAAATTCAGCGAAGAGACTAGGACTATCCATCAACGGAGACAAAACCAAGTATATCGAGCCCCATAGTCCGTCATCTGGTAGATATGTAAAGTTAGAACAACATGACATCAAAGTGGTCCAGGAATTTGTAGATCTGGGCACGCAGATTAATGTCCGAAATGACAATGACGAAATTGGACGTCGTATTATGGCAGCTAATCGATGTTATTTTGCTCTAATGCAGCACTTGAGGAGCAACATCTTGTCTCGAAATGCTAAGCTAAGGATTTATAAAACGCTAGTCAGACCTGTTCTCACATATGGATCTGAATGCTGGGCGATTTCAAAGAACAATGAGCTCTTTAGGTTTGAAAAGTAAGTCCTTCGGAGAATCTTTGGCGGTGTACACTCGAAGGAACCTGGAGAAGAAGAACTAACGCAGAAGTACAAAATCTGTACAAAGATATGGATATCTGAAAATTTATTAAACTCTCCCGGCTACGATGGACAGGTTATGTCGCCAGAATGTCCCCTGATCAAATACCCGCGAAGGCTCTTACCGAACAAATATATGGTACGAGGTGTATCGGAAGACCTAAACTACGATGGAAAGAAGGTATTGCTACTGACACATTCACTCTACTTGGTATCATCAGAAACTGGAAGGCGGCAGCAATCAACCGTGAAGACTGGCGATCAATGCTAGAGCAAGCCAAGTCTTAATTAGAGACGTATTGCTCTGTTAGTAATAATGAAAATAGTTCATTCGATAAAGAATTTAGATAGCAATATCGGAATATTTCAAAACAATTAGAAACAGGGATATGAAGAAGATGAAAGGGCTACGTAAAATTTTCCTGCTGAAGGAAAATATTGTAAGAAAGCTTATCAAATAAGTTCTTAAAAAAATGTGTTTTGTTACAGAAGCTCTTCAATCGTTAAGATTCTCTCTTCGAAGAGAAAAAAAGAAAGAATCTCATAAGATATAATACAATAAGTAAAGTGATAATAAAAAAATAAAGAGCCTAGAACTAAACAACCTCTTAACCAGGTCCAAAGAGATACTAGCGCATCTCTCTCAGCTACGTCACTAGTTAAAAAAAGAAAAACAGTGACCAATTTATATAAACAATGTTCAACAAACTAATACAGTTATTCACAAAGGTCTCAATATTGATATGAGGGTAACCTACAGTCTAAAACGAATAAACAATTAATTTTCGTTATCAGATAAAGACTTGAAACTGTTTTTGACTAGGATTTTAAACCGTATTTCAGTAAGTTTTGATGTTTAAGGAAACAGATTAGCTATAGAAAAAGAAAGATAAAAAAAATTAAACCTCCTCTAGTTTAGCCTAATTGGTTTCTATATGGCTATAATATAATATTACAGTCGGTCTTTATACAAATATTTTATGACAATTATTATAGCTACTCTTACAGAATTTCGCCACAAATGACGTAGCCTACAATACCCGCAGAAGAATGGAAAGAGTCTGGGGATAAGGGATCTCCTAGGCTGAGTAATTGTTCAAGCGCAAATGGCAGCTGTCACCCCTTCTTCAATTATTACATCGTTATCTCATCTTATCATTTTATTTGTGAACCGCCAGTATGCTACCAATACTTAATCTATCCACATAATTAATTTATAATCCTGGAATGGTTTCTTGAAAATGCTGATAAGTGCTTATTCATTAAGAGAGTGATCTGAAAAATATTAAGTTTATTAAATTACTTGACAAAATTTAAAGAATAAAATATATAATACACAGCAATACCAGGAAGATGGCGATGAACTTTATTAGTCGCTTGCAGAAGGGCTATCTACAGCCGCTCTACACAGTCATGGAGTTGAGAACCAAGGACCCAAACTCAGTTGCGACCCGAAGACTTTATGTCGATACTCAAGTAAATCTCGATGTATAATATCGATAGGAGAGTAGAGCGCTAGATCAGTTGGGCTTTCACTAGGCACTCTCCTCTCCCACGCTATCCCAACCACTCATTAACTAAATTACCGGTTTCCTTGTAGCCTCTGTATTCGCTTTGCGTTTTCATTTGCCATGTGTATCTGGTCTCTTCAGTGTACACGCTGCACTGGTAATTTAACTATAACTACTTCGTATGATAACTAACATTCTTGATAAGATTATGAATTGTAATATTTTTCAACATTAAAAAGAATTAATTTGTTCTGGTAGCAAATTTTAAAATATATATATATATATCAACTTGTAGCGGTAGCTACTGAGCTTAACAAATATTAGTTTAACTAATTATTTTTTGTGCTTAAGGACTACTTTTATATGTTGCGATGGCAATCAGTTTTGTTTAAAATGATAGATAATGTTATTAATTGTAACCTTCTCAGTTAGTTGTAATCGTTAGAAAATAAAGTGTGTTTTTTTTTTGTGTTGTTTTGAACACGTAGTTTTTTTTTGTCGAGACCTTCTGGTTGACGTTAAAACTAAACATTCTCGACAACTGGTGACCCCGACGTGATTTTATTTTTACCGAGATGCCATTAGAAACGGAGATAAAGAGCGATCCAAGTGAGGCAATCCTGCAAGCCCTTCTTCGAGTCTCAAATCACCTCAAAATTCGATACTAGATTACCAAATAGGAGCCTTTGGTGGGCCGACTACAAGACTACTAGTCTTTTACAAATCCAACCCGCAATTGTGGTTTTTACAAGCAGATGCTATATTTGCTACTTCACGAATAACCTCTTCGAAGATCAAATTTCAGGCTGTAGTTGCGGGGCTGGAACTTGAGGTCCTAACCCAGATCGCTGACCTATTGGCAGTTACGGATCCCTACGACGCACTCAAAAGACGCCTCATTTCGATCTATGGTGAATCCAATTCTTCTAAAATTAATAAATTACTAAGTGATACGCAGCTGGGTAGCCAAGAACCCTCTCAATTATATAGATGTATGCTGCAATTGGCAGGTTCTTTAACGGGGGAATCTGTAGTGAAGACCCTGTGGCTAAAAAAAACTACCTACTAGAGTTCAAGAAATTTTGGCCGCTACGAGCCAAGATAATATTGAGGTTTTAGCCTCTCTGGCAGACAAGATTATGGAAGTTGAGACGCCAGCAGAAGTAAATGCCGCTGTCAAAGTGTCACATACAGAAACTAGTATGTGGTAGTATACTCTTACTTCTATTAACTTTAGATAATATTTTTTAGTTCACTGATCACCATATGATCTCTCTGCTAAGTTGAATAAATAACATTGAATTTTTCATAAAATAAAAAGTTTACCAGTTGTTTTTAGATAATAAAATAATGATAAGAAGGAAGTTAGATTCCTTATATTCAAAGTACTTCAGTAAATCAACTTTGAGAAAATCCTAACATTAAAAAAAAAATTGAAAACGGGGCAAAAAGAAAAATGACTCAGCTAAAGAGGACACAAATATACAGAGACTTAACTCACTCTTTGAGGAAACACCGTAATCAAACAGGCTACAGAGTTCTAGAGCTCTTTGATGGATAAGATAGAAGTCAGCCTCGTTAGGGGCTCTCAATAGGAAAAAATAGTGTCTCCTTTTCAATCTCTGTTTCTTTGAACGGTTCTGCCTAACTTAATGCTCTTATTGATATTATTATTATAATCTATACAATTATATAACAGGAAAAGCCATTTTCGTTTGTGAACACTTACCACGAAAACTACTGAACTAATCTGTAATAAATTTTAACCACATCATCTTTATAGTTCCATGTAGGATTAGCAATAATAAAATATACTAATTTTCAATTTGTTATTAAAAAAGCGATAATAAGTAGATATCAGTGAAATGTTAAAATTGACCGATAGGTAACGAGTGCCATTCTACAAGAGACGTGGTTTATTTGTTAGGGTTTAACGTCCTCATGTACTCCAATTAGGGCAGGAAGGACGTGTTATCCTACAGGTTACCATCCTATTCTAACCAGAGTGGGAAGGTCAAGATTTATTCGTGAATTCGCCACGAAATAAAATTCAACCCGGACAGGTGGAATTCGAACCGACGACCATCAGTACCGAGCGCGCTGAGACCCTCGCCCCAACTCACTCCGCCATAGAGCCCCCCAAGAGAGGTTACAAAGGCGCGATGTTAAATAGAGCTTGAAATTGATAATAAAATTTACTTATATTCAATTTAATTATTAAAATTGAAATAATATTCTTGTTTAATAACTATTAGCAATAATAATTATTTATACCATGGAGTGTGAAAAATCATCCTGCTTCGACTCCGATGAAGAAATGCCGGCCGTGTTCCGACTTCAGTGAATTGGACTCGAAGTTCCTTAAGGGTAGAACTTTGTCAAAAAGACAAAGAAATATTGCTCTTGAGCCCCCTGGGAACTCTCCGGACAAAAAAAAAGGAAGAAAAAGAAAAAAAAGAGCTGAATCAACCTCCCACTCCACCACATATCGAAACAGCAAACAGATCTCAACTAACACACGCAGTACGTTAGGCTGTCATCACAGCAGTTACACATATCGCACAAACAGCTAACAGATTTCAGCCATTGACTGAGAAAAAACATGCCTTCGGGATAGTTTAGTTCAATAAAAACAACCACCAAAACCTCAAACAGATATTAAGCCCCACCACCTATCTACGTTACCGTATGAATTATGGCGTAGATATTTTGATTCTGAAGTTATTGAGCTCTTGATGTTGATGGCAGTGTAGGAAAGTGTTTAGGAAAATTGTTGACTGAAATGTTCTGTTTATTCTGAAAGGAAGTTACTATTGTTTCAGGTGTTTCAGGAGCAGGATTTCTATTTGTAGCGGAGTTGGAGGCTCTTTGTTTTTGCCTATGTTTGTATAACTTGCAACCCTTACAGTTAACAAGGTGGCTCTCACCACGGAAGACACACAAAGCTGGCGTATCTCGTGTTTTTAAGCAAGTTGCTGTTAAATGCGGCCCTGCACATTCAACACATCTTGCCTGACGATTACAATACGTTTTCGTGTGGCCTAGGTTTTGACATCTGGTATACTGCACAATTTCTTTTTTGACTCAAGGTACTTAAAATTTGACCACGGACTACACCAGTTTTTTGATGTTGAAAACCTCTACATTCTTATCTGCTGGCTCCAGATGAACAAAGAACAATGGGAGTGAGTGGGCGTTTTTCAGAGCGGTGGAGTACGTTGGAGACATGCCTGACGCTATGGCCTAGCTGCTCCAGGTCTGTTTTGATTGCATCGGAAGGCACAGATTGGTGAAGTCCCTGTAGTACTACAGGGGTGACGACACCCACTTGAATCCACTAGTCTCCCAACTTGCTTCTCACTCGGTTCCCGATAACCCACCGAGGCGTCTGCCTACGGAATTTTTAGTGTAGAACAGATATTCAAGTACTACTAAGGAGTAGTTCTTAACAAATTATTGAACATGTCATTGCAATCATTGTACCGCAAATTTACTTATTGTATACAGGGTACAGTTGTAAATATCGAATAATAAATAATTAATAAAGAGGTTCCTTTGTATTAGAAATTATTCGTGGACCGGTGATATTTAGCTGCAATTTCATTTCAACAACTCGATGTTAAATTGATGTGCAGTTTTATATAATTTATTGCATTTAAATTATTTTAGCAGTCCATTTTGCTAAAATATTTCATTTTTTTACGAATATTCTAGAAGCAATAGAATTGTGAAAGTTATAAATATCAAGGATTTATAAAACAATATAACTTTTTTCACTTAGGAAAAATATATTCAAATACTCTAAGATATATTAAAGTTCAAGTTCAACACCGACACTCTTATTCCACTTCTACCGAAGTCTCTACCAAATAGAGTAGATAGTTTTACGAATAACACTCGGCGTAGGAGAGAGCCTGAGGGATGGAAGATCTGGAAGACTAAACTGCATAGTCTATTTAGTTTTATGTCTTTTATTGTGTCATGAAAACTAATAAGACGGTATCGATCTTATCGTTAATCCACGGCCTACAATAACTGTTAAAATACTATTAAAAAAAAAAAGTAAGTAATAAAAAATTTATATATATTTTTCTTCATATCAATCCGCATAATCGGATATCCGGACAATTCGAGTTTCACTTAAAAGTTTAAGCGTGGATGAGAGGATTGTATGGATCTCTCAAGATCGGATCACCATCAATCCACCCATCTACCATTTGCTTTTTGGCGGATTCTAATAGTACAGAATTATTATGTTAACAAATACAAGAACTGACTAATAAAGAATTTCTCACTTCTATAATATTTAGTTTGTTGGAAAACTAGTTTCGAAAATTACTACAACAATCACCTAAGGAATACAAATTCGTATATATGTTGTTTTTTTTTCAGTATGTTTTTAGGATACATAAGGATAGTGCAGCTTGCAAACACCTCTGGTCTCTGAGTGGTGGTAGAAAACTCTCGACTTTTATAGGTTTAATTTATTTTTAGCCTAATATCTCTAAAACATGGACAGAAGTTTTATTCTTTACTTTTTTTAAAGTAGATAAAAGTTACGATAATTTAATCTTTGAAATTTGTAATACACTTTAAACATGAAACCAATGTTATTAAAAGTCCACTCTTTGTCATATTTTGCTTTATATCGGCTAGTACTCATCCTACAAAGAAATTTACAAGAAATGGAGTTTTATTGTATTTATTTAAGCACAAATGAAAGCTTGTAGCATAACATAACTCCTTTTATCATACATTAAAATTGATAAAAAGAAATTTTTCTTATATTATTCATTAGTCAATTTTTTTTAAATAATTAAATTTTTGAGGACCAAAATGAAGACCTGATGGGAGAAGTATTCAGGTTGATAACAAGGTAATACATTTTCGTCTGCTGATTCCCATGGTCCTTTTACGTAGTACTTCTTTACGTTCTTTCAAAGAAGTTTCCAGAAGGTGGATTTAAAGCGAAACCTAAATGATAGATTCGCTTCTTCAAGAGTGGTTTATTCAGCGAAATTAGAATTGGTTTATGGAACGAAAATATAACTAAGGAATTTAAGAAAAGATGCTGCTGAAAATTGACATGTTTTAACAGAAAGAACTACTTTTAAAAAACAACAATAAATAAATAGATTTCAGATAGGCGACACTAAATATTTTCCAGATGAAGCCTCGGTATTAATTTGATATAATTTGAAATTTCAGACTCATGAGGCAATGTTATTGGGCACTATGTGTGTATTTTATATGTTTATCTACACATTTTTTTTTTCTCCAAGTTAAAGTACAAGAAAGTTTTAACTATCTTTGTGTTTACACCAATAAAGAAACTAATCAGAGTCAGTTTTGGCTTTGGTCCCACAAGATTGCTAAGAACTGTAAGTAGGGCAAGAAGCAACATTTTTTTATATCCAGTACCAATACCAGAATTATTAATATAGTAGAACAGGATTCCTAATAATATTTTCCAATCACTATAATTAAAAAGGTTACTTTAAACAAATCCATCTTAGTGAAAGTCCATTAAACATTAATTTTCTTAATAACACGTTAATATCAAAGACGACGGATATTTATGTATCATATGATAAATCTAGGTTTTTATTAAATGAATATCAGTCATGTACCTAATTCCGAATTAATATTATTAAAAAACTATTGATAAACTTCTATTGAACTATTTTTCAATCATAAAATGAATTTTCAATCATATCAAACTGCAAATTCTTAATCTATTGAACAAAGCACCATTATTTATATTATTTTTTCATTAGACAATATTGAGGACTTAAAGTTTTCACAAATTTATGCATAAATGACTTTTCTCATTTATTCATTAATATTACGGAAACCTTCAACCCTCAACGGAATATTTGAGATGTACTTTGTGAAGATGATAGCGACCAGGATGAAAAGATCTGTAGTACCTTCGGGCCACATCAGGCATTCATCAATTCAGGAAGAACAGCCCACGGACTTGCTAAAGAGTGTGTGACCTCTCGAATCCTTTATCAATAACTAGCCAGTACAGATCTTCCATCCCTCAGGCTCTCTCCTACGCCGAGTGTTATTCGTAAAACTATCTACTCTATTTGGTAGAGACTTCGGTAGAAGTGGAATAAGAGTGTCGGTGTTGAACTTAAACTTTAATATATCTTAGAGTATTTGAATATATTTTTCCTAAGTGAAAAAAGTTATATTGTTTTATAAATCCTTGATATTTATAACTTTCACAATTCTATTGCTTCTAGAATATTCGTAAAAAAAATGAAATATTTTAGCAAAATAGACTGCTAAAATAATTTAAATGCAATAAATTATATAAAACTGCTCATCAATTTAAATAACATCGAGTTGTTGAAATTGCAGCTAAATATCACCGGTCCACGAATAATTACTAATACAAAGGAACCTCTTTATTAATTATTTATTATTCGATATTTACAACTGTGTACCCTATATACAATAAGTAAATTTGCGGTGCAATGATTGCAATGACATGTTCAATAATTTGTTAAGAACTAAACCTTAGTAGTACTTGAATATCTGTTCTACACTAAAAATTCCGTAGGCAGACGCCTCGGTGGGTTACCGGGAACCGAGTGAGAAGCAAGTTGGGAGACTAGTCCACAAGTGGGTGTCGTCAAGGAAGGAGAGCCATCTTTTTTGGGCCAGATCTGCTCTATACGGGACATCTAGATCGTTATGGACAAGTTTTATCTTTATTGGATACGAAAAAAATTGGAATGTTAGTTGAGCCTCAGAGCTGAACTCGGTATGGCCAAATTACTGCCATGTAAATGAGCCAATCAGGACTCGGGTCAGTGATCTTAGTGTTACTGCACACCCCAACTATCTATTTCCTCATAATTACATATCTACATTCAGTTAAATCAATATATATATATTGATTTCCTCATAAGAGGAATATCTGTAGTATCATTATTTGAATCTGAAAAGTACGTGTATTTATAATGTATCAACATTCTTTGATATTCTTATTTAAAATAAAAAAGTTATATATATATATATATATATATATATATATATATATATATATATATATATACATATATATATGTATAAATTTACCGCATAAAATCTTAATAAACTTATTTTCATATGTTCTTGTATATATAATTCCCAATACCCTTATTTACTATGACTCCTTCTGATTCGATAAGGGGAATCTCCAGATTATTCCGGTTCTACCTGCTGACAATAGAATCGAAATACAACCCAGAATGTTAAAGATGTCGGAAGGCAGTTACAATTGTAAGAAATCTAAATTGTAAAGTCAAATATATATAACAAATATATATATATATAATATATATATATATATATATATCAAACAATGTTGATACATTATAAATACACGTACTTTTCAGATTCAAATAATGAAACTACAGATATTCCTCTTATGAGGATTCGAACATAACACAATATAAATGACTTGATTTGAAACATAATCCCTACATTAGCAGAAGCTGGTAAGCAGACAACTATAGCCTAACCATAGCCTGAGTAGCAACACGGCATAGGGTGTAGATTCACGCTACCCCACTCTATCCATAACACGTAACATCGAATTACAATAACATCTATCCGTAACAGTTTTCTTCTCTTATTTAGTTTGTATTCATACGGCGATATATAGTGATTAAACCTCATCAATCATCGATAAAGAAAGTCTTGATTGGCAATCACTGATTCATGCTATCATGGCTTCATCACGATTATTCAATTATATTCCGCCGTGCTCAGTGCTATAAAACCTGTACCAACAAAACCCTAGAAGGGTCTTGGGTTCAGTACTTAGGTAAGGTTGTGAAAGGAGGAGATTTGGCCGGAATACTTGCTCAACCGCCAGGATTTTTTCCTCAATTAAGGGTGACCATTTAAACGAGGCTGGGTGTGTCCCAGGAGGGACCCCCGACCCCGAAGCGGACCCACGACTGAAATAACAGAATATAAATTTTCTGCCTTCAGTCGGACTCGAACTCGGGCACGGGAGCAACGTAGTCTGCCCCACTGAGGTACCACGCCACCCATTTTTTATTTACATGCATATAAGTTCTTCTAATGAATGAGCTGATAGCATGTGATAGTGGTGGTGATAGTAATGATAGTTGGTTTTAGATAGGTTGTCTCGAATTAATCCCTAAATCAGTAGGAAATATAAAACTACTATTTTCTAAACATAATTTTTTAATGTTTACAAAACATACCTTCAGTACAATTTTAAAGCTATGTTTTGATTTTTTTTCCTGAAGCAATTGTTTCGAATTCAATGTAAATTGAAGGAATTGTAACGATTAGGTTGTTTCATACAAAGATTATATTTTAACAGATTATGATGAGCCCAGATTGCAAGAAACATCACAGGAAAAGGTAGTTGTAAAGGAAATGCCATATAGCTTTTGCCAAAACCAAATGTTCATACTATAAACCATTCGTTTTTGTGTGTAGTGGCCAATGGGAGGAATAATCCATTTCTCCTTTTTTCCCAGAAAGGAAACTATCACATCCAAATCGTACTGCAATGATATTGATTTAATCCAAAAAATATTTTTAAAAAAATCTGCATCGGTTATTTGGAAGGGACCTATACTCATAAACAACACCAGATCTCATCTTTCACAACAATGAAGAAATTAAACGAGCTATGGTACGAAGTCCTTCCATCCCCACCTTCTACACCAGACTTATCTTCAACAGATTTCATTTTATTCATAAATTTAGAGATCTTCCTTTAATTTATTTTTTAAAATGATTATTTGGTCATAAACACATTTTCAGACTTTAATTCTTCAAAAACCCTGAATTTTTTAGTTCTGGGTTTCAAGTTTCAAAGAGAAAAGACAAAAGAGGAAAAAATGTGAGGGGCTGCCCGCGCTTTGCATGGAGGGATGAATGGTTTGGAAAGGTTGATTGGAGAGATGGGAGTGTGAGGACCAAGGAAGCTAGCCCAGGATTGAGGAAAGTGGAACAGGATTGTGGAGGAGGCTCAGATTCTTGCAGGGTAGTAGGTGTCTGGGAGTTAGTTTAGTTTTACTAAATTACCTTTCCTTTGAAAACGGACATTTTATATGAAACGAATTGATAATATATTAGGATAAAATATATAGACAAATTATGTAATGGTGCATAATAAAACTGATAATGTGAATTATATAATTAGCTTAAAAAATTAAGCGAATACAACACATAATGATCATTTAACATTCTGCTAATAGTTCATTTTGAATAATTGTGTTATACAATAAGTAAATGTACGGTAAAATGATTACGGTGACAACTCAATAGCTTGTAAAGAACTGCCCATTAGTACCTCTTCAATAAATGTTCTACATTAGAAAGTCCTTATGCCATCTTCAAACGATGGATTGGATTCATTCATCAAAAGATTGGAGGCCTGTGGACTCGAAGGGGTATGTAGCTTGTCATGGAAGGATAGGTAGTTCTCGTTTGGGCCAAATCTGCAATACATGGGACATATAGATCGTTATGCATAAGTTTATTTGTGACATAACGAAGATCTTTGAGGATTTAACGAAGGATTTCGGATTGGATACGAGAAGAATTAGAAGATTTAGTGCAACCCCAAAGCTCAACACCTTATGTTTGGGGTCACCTGTGGAATAATGGTTATCGTAGCAATCTACTAAACCCAAGATCGCGGGTTCGCTGCCCGGCAGATGACTTTAGGATTTTTTAAAGGGAGTAAAAAATCCTTAGCTATGCAGTCCTTCGGAAGGGACATAAAATGGGGGTCCCGAGCCTTTGCGATGTCAGGTACTCGTTAAAGAACCCTATCCTAATTATACTTGGATAGGCAAAATTTAGGACTCCTTCCGTAGCATCGTCCGAGTAGCCATAGCAGCATAAAGTGACGTTAAACGAAATAAACAAACACCTTATGTCCAAATGGGTATACTTACTGTCATGCAAATGAGAATTTTGTATCACTTGTGGTACGCATGATGATATAGAAGGATCAATACAATTAGGATTGATGAATTAAATGCCACTTCTATTGATATTATTTTATTTGAAAACTAGTTTCGAATGCTAAACATTCAGTTTCTAAAACATACAAAATTTTATTTTTTTTTTTTTATTTTTTTTTTTATTTATTTATTTTTTTTTTTTTTTTCAACACATCAGTATTATGTTACATAGATTATATATACTAAAGTTTTTAAAAAGGTAAGACAAGAAATCAAGCACAGGCACTCACCTTCGAGGTAACTAAAGTTTTTAAAAAGTTTTTAAATATATTTAAATATACGAAAGTAAGATATATTTAAATATATAATTTTAAGATATATATTTGATACTTAAGACAAAACTGTTGGTTAAAAACCTTTCATTCATAACTTTAGAAACCTAATAATAACAAAAATGTGCAGTGAGATGGTACAATAGTCCGGTTAACATACTTTCAGACAAATATAATATATATATAGACATGAGAAATTAAGTTCAGAAAATAGTAAATACAATTGAAAATGGAACTTATGAGTATATATACATTACAAACATAAGGGAACAAAATAATTATTTTGCAAAGAATATAATTACAATATGCTAAGGAAAGAGATAGAAAAATTGGAAAAATTCAGTGTTTTAGTTACCTCGAAGGTGAGTGCCTGTGCTTGATTTCTTGTCTTACCTTTTTAAAAACTTTAGTATATATAATCTATGTAACATAATACTGATGTGTTGAAAAAAAAAAAAAAAAAAAAAAAAAAAAAAATTTTGTATGTTTTAAAACTGAAGATGAATGTTTAGCATTCGAAACTAGTTTTCAAATAAAATAATCTCAATAGAAGTGGTATTTAATTCATCAATCCTAAGAGAATTTTGTAATTAATTGGGAGATTTGAACGTTTGTGAAGTAAATGTTGGAGTATTCGAAAACGAAGAGCAATTTCTTGCAGTTTAAGTCTCATATTTGGGTTCCAAGTTAGACGTCTGTCCAGATGGAGTTGATCGGTTCAATACAGATCGGAGAGTATTATCAAAGGATAATGTAGAACAGAAAGTCCTAGAAAGTTCCTCCAGAAAAATAGGAATATTTATGATTTGAGGCGTTTGCTATCAAAACAAGCTCATTCCATTTTTGGTAATTTTACAGGAGAGACAAAAAACTTTTCACTTCCACAGCTCTAAAGCTAATTTTTTTTTTTTAACTTTTAACTGTTGGTATAACCGTCTAGAATTTGATTAGTTTTTCATTTTCATTCCAGGTGCATTACCTTGCATTTTTTTCAGTTTTTTGTTCTATTAAGTTATGTGATATTAGTTTTTTTCCAGTTTACCAGTTAATGTTTGTGTACTTACGAGTTTTAAATAAATGACATTACTTAAAATAAATGAGTTTACTTGGCCGCTCTAGCTCTTCTTCCGGGTAAATATCCATTGGTAAGAAGTTAAAAGAATAATTAAAACAATCTGTAAGTCCCGGAAAGGTTATCTGCAAGGTGGATGAGAGCGCTCCTGGCGAGAGATGGCAAACGCTTGGAATCAGCTGGATTTTAACTAGGAGGCAAACCTTTTCATCAAATTTTGGGTTAGAATGAGCTGGACTAGAGCTATATCCCTTCGGCAGGTTTGAAGGACCCTCTAAACTTTCAAAATATGCAAAAAAGTGGATTTCAGAAAAATATGGAATGAGCTAGTTTTGAGAGCAAACGCCTCATTTACTTATCAGGTTATACCGCTGATATAGGATTTTTAAAAATATAAAACTAGTTTCAATAAACCAGCACGATACAGAGATAATACTATAAAGACGTATCTATAATGTGTGTGTGTGAGATATATTCACGATTATTATAATATATTATTCTTTTTCTAAACCCAATTTTTGCGCAGTAGGAGAAAAAAAAATTATTTGTATGGTATACCAACATCAAACCCACACCCCCCTCCCCACAGAAGAACTCCAGAAGACCAATTCCGGACCGATTACATTCATTAGCCGGGCTACTAGAGGCCCTGAGAGAGTTCAATCACATCCACCTTCCTCTTGGAGGTTAATCTACCAAACCGACCGATTCTTGGCAGAGCACGTAAAAAAGTTAAGAAATCGTTTCCCATGTTAGTGAAGTATTAATCACAGATTTCAGAATTTATTGGGACTGATCTCAATCAACTATTATATTTAAAAACCTTTTATTATAGTGACAATATTTTTACTTGTTACTGCTTGTTAGAAGAAAGAAATGTTAATTTTTTTAGAAAAAATATCTACGACAATTTGTAATAAACTATAAATAGTTAATTATTGTTCAAGTATGTAATATTTAACTTTTACTAAAAGAACGAGGAAATACAAAAAAGATAAATCAGAAATATAAACGCATTCACTAATGAAATTAACTGTTATTAAAACAATGAACTGCCTGTCTCTTCAATTAAATGGAAGGTAAGTTCCGCATATAGAAAAAAGCTTGGTACGAGCATTTCATGAATAACATATTTTTTTTCCTTAATTATAACATATGTAAGAATTATAACTCCAATTGTTTTTTTAATTATCCTTAAGAGCAAAAAATAGATAGTGATTTACTTCAAATTTATAAAAAGTTTCATGTATTTTTCTGGTAAATAATGTAAAAGAACTTTACAGTATGAAAAGACTCCTAGTTTGGTGAACTTATTTTTTGTATATGTTATATAGTTTTTTCGATCTTCTTTTTTTTTTTTTAATGTAGAAAAGTATCCGCGTAAGTCGATTTGATGTATCTGATTATTGATTCAGGATAGGCAGATGGGACTACAATAATGAGGACATTTTACAATTTTGTGGTCTCTAATGCACGATAATTTAGAGATACATAATTATGTAAAAACTATATACAAATGTTTCTTCTTATCTAACAGTAAAAACTCAATTCAATGTTCAAACGTCGCTTTTGCAAACGGAATGCCAGATTTTTCATATATTTTCGTTAACTGATAATGAAGGAGTAGGATTACAATTAAACTAAACAAAACCACCTACTCCGGCTATTGACAGGCGTTTTTCAAATCGGCAGAAACGTAGGTGTATATTAAACCAATATATAAATCTTTTTTTTAAAAAATCTGTTACAGTGATTCTGTTTTACGAATTGGGATGTTTCAATGGAGAAACAAAGGATCTACCAGCCTTTATCCCACAAGACAGGTAGCGGTCGGCGCTTTTAGTACATAGGATATACCCTGCATAATAATCCCTCTTAAACCTCTAATATAATAATTATTTATATGCTTATCATTTAGTTATCAGCTGAATACACACACACACACACACACACACACACACACACACACACACACACACACACACACACACACACATATATATATATATATATATATATATATATATATATATATATATATATTATATTTATTTATTTATTTATTTATTTATTTATTTATATCCCGTAGAACTTCGGCATTGCACATGACGCTCATTTCTCTTCAGTTCAATCATCCTCAAGAATTCCATCTCTCATCAAATCAGACATGCTTAAAAAATCCCTTAAAAAACAGAACAAAAATACGTCCATTTGCAGTACCTCATTGCTATATACTTTTTTATTAAATTATATCATGTTCCTACTTTTTAGGACACTTTATATATATAATAATCAAACAAAATATACATTACGTAAATAAAGTACACAATTAAATCAAGTATAAATGAAGGACTTTGTTATTCTTTTTATTTCCAGCAGTCTAGACTTTAAGCGCGGTTACTTATGTGTGGAATTGGTATATTAAATTTTAAAGTCCAGGCAACAAGTGGCCACAGACTATCAGTGACTATCATTACTGGCTTTCTCATGGGAGAAAACATTGATGTAAATATGTATGTATTTATTTGTAAACTATTATAATATACTACTATTTGTGTTCTGATTTTAAATTTTTTGTTATATACATTTTTGACGTATAGATCATTGTCGATTCTTGTAACAACCCAAAGAGGAGAGGTATATCCAGGTAAATCGGAACACATTTATCTCCCTACATATTGTGGATATGGTGGATGAGGCAGTGCTTCCTGTCAGTGCTGCCTTCTACTGTAACAGGCCGCCGACAGTTATTCTGTAGTCACCTGCCTGAACATAGGCATACCCTATCTGCTGTCAATACATCTTTATTATTCTCGCTAATATTGAACATATCGTTATATCACTGAGAACACATTGAATAAACATTACTTTAATTGTAAACGTCATTTGATAGTATAGGATTGGATGACAAAATAAAATTGTGTTCAAATCTTTGATTTATTAAAATAAAAAATTAGATTGGGCAAACTAAATTAATTAAAAATCTTTATAGCTACTCAGAAATTTTTTTTCTGTTGGTAGATAGAAAAAAACACATCGCACATGTTGTGAAGTTTAATAGTCTATTATGAAACGTCCAAAATGTACCTTATTACCTTCAAATCCCATGATACACCTCACTTGTGGTTGGGATTAAAACATAATTCAGGAACACTTTCAATATTTCTTAGAAGACTGTGAGAATTTTACATTTTTGAATACAGGTTCTTGATTTTTGTCTCTATTGAAATATAGTTATCAAATCATGCACAATACAGTTATCAAATCAATAAATATTTTAAAGGATAATTAAAAATACGTTTCCGCTGAGTTTTTATGTCTATAAATCTAATCTTGGATTGAAAATTTTAAAACCAAACTTCAACGAATAAATTAACTCAGATTAACCTCATACAATAGCCAGTGACTTTACACCCTACTTTTTAGTAAAGTTTTGGGGAGATCAGGATAACTTTAACTTTATATAGAGTTTTTTTAATATTTAAATCTCTACTCACACCTGCCAATCAAAGTGAGTAACAAGGAGTGAAATGATGAAGTACTGATTTATCTGGCGTGAAAGGCATGCCGAGGGAGGCGCAGAAGGATCTATGTGGCACCACCTCCTAACTTGATTTTTTTTTTCTAACTTAGCTCAGAAGATCCCTTATCAAATTGCTCTTCAGCCTTTTCTGGGTGTTGTCTGGAATATGAGTTGTGGCCATGTCGTTTAAGAGTGTGTTGGGATTTCCATGCACTTTTTCGTAACCGTTTGTATAAGTTCCGTATTTGTTCATTAACTGTTAGAATGCGGTCAGTATGTAGAGTTATGTTGATTACGTACCAAGGTGCTTCTGTGAAAGTCCTCAATATTTTTTCCCGAACAATTTGGAGTTAATTAATGTCTTTTTAGCTGTTCCGGATATCGATGATGCATTAGTATAAACAGAATTCAGTAAGTAATTATAACTGTTTATTTAGTGTCTTAATATTAGTGTTGTATAGGCGCTTTGAGATATACCATAGACTTAGAACAGAATAAATTAAAAAAAAAAAAATGTATCCCCACAAATCTTGAAGAGTCTTGGATTCCAAACTTTGGTTAGGATGCACTGTGTTACATGTTCAACGGTTGTGATAGGATAAGATAAGGATAAGGATAAATCACGCTCAACGGCCAGTTTTTTTTCCAAACCAGGGTCTAGATTTAGAATTTTCTCAAGTATACTAAGGCATTAATCACGATTCTCCAGTTTTCTATCATTTCATAATCACTGGAGTTCTTCAGCGTAGTACTCCTGTCCAAGTTCTAATTCTTCATCTAAATAGCTGGTGACACACAAGTAATGGATTAAAAACTAAGTAAAGGACTAAAATCAACGTTACCATTAAAATTCATCTCTTTAAATCCAGGACCATTATCAAACTAATCCATCAAAACAAATATCTATAAAGTATCATAAGGTTATTTTATTTATATATATATATATATATATATATATATATATATATATATATATATATATATATATATATATATATATATATATATATTCAAAGTATGTCAAAAAAAAATAATATTTCAATACCAACAAAGTTTATGCATGAGATTTATACAATAAATCTAGTACGGTCCAGTCCCACATTTTCAAGATTTATTCGTGATTCTTCTACCGTGAACGTAATATTGCTTCCAAGTTTTATTGAAGGATTCAAATATTCACTGGAATATTTCTTAGGTGTTATCTTTTCTTCGTTGCACCTCAGTATGAGATCCTAGTATCATTATATACTTAGAATTGAACAGAAGGGTCAAATATTAATTGTAAATTTGACATTAATGAAAACCAATGGACTGTTCATGAAGAACAAAGAAAATAAAAACAAAATTTTAAACCATTTATGGTAGAATAATTTGAATATTGGAATATTGGAATGTAAATTAAATTATAATATAATATCTCTTTTAATAATTTAGTATGCCCACGCTAATAAAACAAACTTATAGTTTACCTTTGTTAATAACAGTGATTTTTAATAGTACATGAAATTCTTCGTGTATTATTCTCATTCATTGTAACTTTATTGTATGATTACTTCATATTATTTACAGTGTTTTAAAAGTTAACAACAAAAATTCAAGGAAAAGAGATAGATTCATCAATAAAGAGTATTAAGAGATGAATATATCTCCTCCAATGAACATTTATCAAAGAAACGATAGTTTCAGGCGGGATTGTAATAAAATAACAGAAGCTGCCATAAAGAAACAGGAGCCAGTACGTCATTTTTTTATAACCGGAATGAGATTAAACATGGCCACTACTAGAAAAGCCCCTCATTATTGGAGAACGGATGACGTAAAATAAACCATGCTTTACAAGAAGAATATATAGAGGCGCTAGAGAATTTTGTGTTTTTGAATATGTTCTCCAGGGGTGAATAAAAAAAAAAAAAAAAAAATTAAAAGAGAAAAAATATATAAATGCTATTTCTGAATGAAATGCGAATACGCAATATCACTATACGAATATGTTTAAATAAGCTAAAAAGATTAAGTTTAGAAACGAGAAAGATTTGCAGGGCCATTAGGCAATGGCTAGGTTGCAAAATAATCAGAACGGCAAAAACTCTCTAGCTGTTCACAGTAAAGCTTTAATTCTAATGCCCTACCAATAGAAACAAACTCAAATTTAAAATACCTCCAAACACAAAGCATCCTTTTTTTCCGAAACCGATCCAAGCAAACCAAAGTGCGGCAGTATTTCGATGGAAAACTAACTTTGTATCTATGACATGAATTTCTTGTGTGGCTCCCTTTGGCAATCAGGCGTTTTTTTTTCTCCTTTCGTTTTTTCTTCTCACATTGGACGTCCGTCTTGAAAATGTAAATACCCCTATAAAGCCGAATAAGATCACACAGAATTAAAAGGTTAGCTAGAGTAAAAAATTCTAAAAGTATTCTTCTTCTATATAAATTCTATAAGAAAATACTATACAATATTAAAAAAATATACTTTTAGCATTAATTATTATAGTTACAATTAAGAGTTGTTCGTGCACAAGGACTTTTGTAACAACTTAGTATGGTTTTCTAGCTTTGGTGCTCTTCTTACAATTTGTAAGAAGAGGTTTTTTTATATTCTAGACAGTCTAACGCCCGACTAACTCCCCATTAGCTAACTGATACACATGACAAATGCCAGCGTCTTACAGTAAAGCCACCGCCGCTACAGAAGTTGAAGACGCCTCACTAGATCTTGAATAGTGAATGACTTCACATAGTTCCACCACCAACATTAACTGATTTAGGAAATTTGCAATTGGCTACAATACATGGAATTCTCTACATCTTTGATTGGCTTATGTTTAACTCTTAAGCGATTTCTCTTCTCAATTTCGACTTATTAACTAATTCATTAAAAGTTTCTGTAAAATTCTTTGAAATCCGTTTCATGTTTGTATTAAAAAGAAATTCTTTAAGTTGAGCAATGTGTTATGCGGTATCCAATTGAACTGAGTAATAAACAAAGCATTATAAAGCATAAAATATCTTTTCTGTAGTGATCTCGATAAGAATAGACATAATCACCCATATATATTAAAACACTTTTTTTTAAAAATATGAATACACTAACATCCCTCGTAAAGTAAAGAACTTGGATAATTTTAACTAATGATTGAAATTTTATATGTTTATCGATAAAAAATCGTATAAACAAGCATTATAGCTTCAATGATATTTTCAGTTATGTCAGTAATTTTTAGCATGGTAAAAGTAGCACTGATTTTGTGATTAAAGATCACGTGAAAGCATAATTAGACATCCAATTTTAAATTTTAATAAATGATTTGGTCATCAAGATGGACAGAAACTCTTGCGGATAATGGACTGCATTATTAGTGCTTACAACAAAATGCCGATGAATTATATTTTTACACACAATATCATAAAGCAAAGGATCGATATTTTCATTTGGCAATAATTTTTATTTGGTAGAAATAATTTTATTTATTTCATCTGGTTGGATTTTAATTTCTAGCTGTAAAAATGTGTAACTGTATGGCAAACCTTGTATCTGCCACTCAACATTGTACAGTTAAATTTTTACTATTGGAAATTTCCTTCCTAGAACTATGAAAATGATGTACTTAACTAAAATTTGGTACAGATGGCTTCAGTAGCTTTACCATCTTAAAGTCAATTGCGGAATGGTGATAACATATCGGTTGACATTCCACCATATAATTCAATCTTCTTTAATAATTGAATTGAATATAAGTAAATTTTATTATCGATTTCAAGCTATTTTTAACATCGTACTTTTGCAACTTCTCACGTTCGCCACCTATCGGTCAATTTTCAGACTTCACTGTTAACCACATATTATCGCTTTTTTAATAACAAATCATTTGAAAATAAATATTTTTTATAATTGCTAAACTTTTCTGGAACTATAAAGATAATTTAGTTAAAATTTGGTACAGATTGGTTCAGTATTTTTCGTGGTTAAGGATCACAAACGAAAAAAGGGCTAGTCCTTTTATATAATCGCATAGATTTGATATGATGAAAAAAGTCGGTACTCAGTTTTACTACCTCACTCTATATTAATGTAATAACATCTTACAGAGACTATAAGCTATACTACAATCGAATGTCATTCAACAGTCCTTAGATTTATTCTATATCTTAATCAAAGTGGTCAGAAGCGCAAGGAAGGTGTTTATAAATGATGTTTGATGCAGAAATATCAATGATAGCATCTTAAAGGAACACATTAAAAGAAACGAGATTGGCTGAGACTGCAATCAGCTGCTAACCAATGAATTTTTATTTTATATTTTCCCCTCCAGTTCACAATCTCACCTTTAGAATTGGACCTTACCCTTCGCAATATCCTACCAGTGCCTGCCGCTCATTCCCATTGGTTATTATAACTTCTTTGTTTTGGATGTGACTTTCATTAGTCTGAAGATGCTACTTTTCTTTTGATCAAGTTCATAATCAACTCTTATTTAAAATAAATTAAAATACTGTCATTATGGTTTAAAGTCCTATCAAATATTTAAAATCTTATTCTGGATAGCAAATAATTAAGTCAACAGAAAAGTGAACAGATAGATGTTTTCGTCTGTTAAAAAAATTCTTTAGTATTATGTTAAACAAATGCAGTATTGGTTCTTATTTTTTTTTGTTTTTTTTTTTTTTTTTTTTTTTTTCATCATTATACTTACTCTAGTAATTTTAAATTTATTATCTCATCCTCCTAATATGATCATTTACGACCATTCTACACAATCATAACCGTTAATTTAAAATTTTAAATATCAGATACCCCAGATAAATAAAATCTTCCATATTTTTCCTCTTTAAAAAATAAAAAAAATATGAATGATACTGATGAAAAAGGCTAATTCAGGTGTTTACTGTATTTACATTAAACAAGATATCCCTAGTTTAATTATTACATTAGATATGTCCAACAAAACTATTTTCAAAAACCAATAAATCCGAATTGTATAGTTATTTTATTTATTAATCAAAATATGACAGTTGGTTTTAGTTAATTTCTAAGTAAAGTAAGGAAGGGAATAAATTCCAAGCAAATATTATGTATATTGTCAGTCAGATTTTTTAAAGATAAGTTTAAAAAAAACATTAACTAATAATAGGACTATATTTACTTTTATTTATTCATTCTTATATATTCAGAAAACATAATTATATCAACATAATTACTGGATCAGTTAATCAATAATAAGCTTGATGATTAAGCCTATTTATGATGAAGGGACTAACCAGATATCTCTCCTTTCTTAATAAACTCCAAATCCATCCAACCCTCAAGTTGCCAATCCTCCTATTTGATTCCCGATAATCCTCCTTCACCTTTGAAAAGAAGAAGGCCTCTAAGACTTCTAATATATAACTTTATTGGAGCTTTACTGACTTGTGGTTCTTCTTTGGGTTACAGCCTATACATCATTGGAATTATAATTCTTAAGATTTATTAGATATATTATTTTTTACAGAGTAGCAAATTCTAATAAATGGATTTTTTAATATACTTTTTTTTTGTACCGTTTTTTTTCAACCTAAAAGTGTGTAAAGTTTTTTCACTCTCAAAAATATAACATTTTGACACGCTGTAGCTCTGTTGGTGTATTTTGGATAGTAAATTTTACGACAGAATGCAGTAGATTAAAGATAGGCAAATCCAGTCAGGGAAAAATTCATTTTTTACTTAATTTTTACATTAGGAGAAACTTTATTTCATTTATAGTAACTTGAAAATTATTCTAATGAGTAATAATAATCAGTTGACATTTTTCACCATTATGTCAAGTGCCTTGTCTTATTAAAAATGTCTTAAAGTTTTCTAGGTTTAAAGCACTGTACGCTGTTAAAAACCTCCAACAATCGTTATATCAAACGAGTATCTTCAGTGTCCGGTGAAAAGGATAAAACGGGAAGAAAAAGAATCCTAATAATATAATATAGTAATAATTTAACCAATTTTCAAAAGGACGAAAATTATAATGTCGGAAAAAGGTGGCCAAGGATATCTTTCGGCGGTCAAAAATCGTCAGATCCTGGCAGATCTTAAACTAGTAACCTTCAGTAGCTTTGATTTTGTAAATGAAAGCCATATCCATCGCCACTACTTAGCCAATATCCTTCGGATTTCAAAAATCGTTAGATCCTGGCAGAATATCGTCGGATCTGAAACTGGTATCTCTTAGTGGTTTCTTTAGTGTGTGGGTATCTGATATGAAGGACAACATTCAGGTGTATAATTTCTATAAAAATAACCTGATTGAAATAACCTGATTGAAACTGCCGTACTTGGAATTCTTTTCGATGTTAAAAAAACACACGCTTAATAAGTGGGAACAGAAATATCAGGAATCATCCACAGGCTTATACTTTAAGTCTATCGTACCGCAAATTCTAAGGGAACCCTGGTTCTTTCGATTAAATTTAACCAAAGATGTAGTTAAAAATTTTGCTAGACTTAGAACTAATCACGGTTTATGCAATGTTTATCGGCAGCGCATAGGAATTAAGAAAACCTCAGAGTGTGTTAGATGTAATAAAAGAGAAACCCTCCAACACATAATCACTGAATGCCCGGCTTACAAAACCAAAGAGAAAAGTGTCTTAATTTTCTAAAATCTTATAATAATAATGTACGATATAAAAAAGTACTAGCAACAGACAAACCAGAAGAAATAATCAGCATAACCCAATATTTATATTCAATAAATAAATATATCTAACATTGAATTAGTAAAGAACTAAATTGATAGCTTAATAATTGGCTGTATGAATAATTCCAATGCCATTACTAAAAAAAACAAAAATAAAAAAAAACCTGATTGAAATATTTTTAAAAAAATTTCTGATGGTCACTTTGATGATAGAGGTGCTAAAACGTGTTCTGCCTAAATTAAACTGTCTTTTAGGCTCAAAATCAGTAATTACCATGGACATGCAAAGTCAATTATCTTGATGATCCTCATATCTCCTAATAAAATAACCAATATATTATCGATAAAGAAATAAATCTTCATATGATAAGAATATATGAATATGATTGATTGATAATTACCTAAGATAAAAGCGTCCATGGTAATTACATTTTAAAAGGTAACACTTGTTACCCGTCCTTTCTTGTTGAAAACACTATTGTTAGTGATAGTTGCAACATTTAAGAAGTTTGTTATCATACTAGTAGCTTCTGCCACTTGTCAAACCCGGTCACATCTCTCCCTAATACTTAACTTTCACAATGTATCTCTTTTAATTTTTATGCACGGTAATTACATATTGTTAAAGGATTACGAACTATGTAGTCTCAATTAGAAATTGGGATTGCTATATTCAATATCATAATCGTTTAATTCAAAGTCTTCCTAATTTACAAAAATAATAATTTATTGTTTGATAATTAGTAGTAACGTGTCGAAATACAACCTAATATAGTGATTAATGGATTTCAAGACAACTTAGTAATTACCATCTGGCACTTTATTTAATTAAATATGCTGAACGTTTTCCAGTTAAATACATTATAAGACTTTTATATAAAAAAAGATGCATTACTAAGCATATACGCAAGCAAACATACCATTTTATTTACATATTATACTTTATTATATTCCCTAGCATGCACCGTCGCGGCTTCGATCGCTCTCATGAGTAAAGAATATAGATAATTTTAACTAATAATTGATGTTTTTTTCGTTTATCGATAAAAAATTTGTGTAAAAATATGCAAAGGACGTTATTTTCAATGATATTTTCACGCAGAAAAGTAATTTTTAACAGATTAGGTGATTGAAGATTACGTAAAAGTATAATTTTACATCCAATTTTTAATTTTAATGTATGAGTTTAGGATTTAAGATGAATTTAGGCTATTAATTAAGAAACTCTTGCGGATAACTTCTGCATCAAATACTCCCTTCAACAATTATGTTGTTTTATTATAATTTGAAGTGTGCTGATCACGAATCCGAAGTCAGAAAATCTCAATCAAGCACCGTTTTATGTCAAATTTGTGTTTTAGGTCGAAAAATGAGGTGTTTTTCTACAATTCGAGCATTTTTTTATTATTGAAAGCTTTAACAAAAAATAAAAAACCTGTTTGATTTTGAAACTTCTACAATGTATTGGAAAGAAAATGGAAAAAAATAGAGAGCATAGGTATAGGGCTTTGTTGCATAAATGACATTTTCAAAGAATGGCTTTTATCACGTAAGACCATGGGTTACTGCATGTCTTCAAAAATTCATTTTTTGCATTCCCATTTGAATTTATTCCCTCTCAACTTAGGAGCAGATTTAGATGACACACGGAGAACGATTTCATCAATACATAGCCCAAATGGAAAAAAGTTTTTGCGGTAAATGCAATAAGAAGATGCATGCCGAATATTGTTGGAAACTATAACGGGAGACACGTCATGTAGAGTACAAAAGGAGAAAATATACCCATTAATTATGTCCAGTATTTAATATTGTTGTTTCATATATTACAGTTTTTCACCAAAAAAAAGTGTTATAAAAATATATGAAAAAAATGCTTTTTTATTTTTAACAACCTCCAATCTCTAAAAAATGGTGCTTGATAGAATTTGTTGGCTATTGATTTGAATTTAACACCCTTGTGAGTATAAAAGTCACAAAACATTTTCATGGGGGTGAAAAACAAAAAAAAGCCTATTTCAGGTTTTTAAAAAATAACGTCTAATTTCTCTAAAATGATGCTAGATAGATTTTTTTTGCCTTCAGGTTCGAGATCAGCACACATAAAAATATAAAAATCAGGAACAATTTCTGGACAGCATTTGTAATATCTATTGCGTTATACAACAACCACATATCGGTCGATTTTCAAACATCACTGGGATCCACATGTCGCACCACATATTTAAGTCATTTTATATAATTTAATTAAATATAAGTAAATTTTATAATCAATTTCAAGCTCTATATAACAAGGCACCTTATAAGCCTCACAAATATAGCACAAACCACATATCGGTAAATCTTCAAACCTCATTGTTATTCAGTCATTTTCGTGGTTAGTGATCACAAACGAAAAATGGCCTGTCCTTTTATATAATAGTACAACGTTTGACGCACATTCCACGGTGACAAAAAAATTGCTCATTATTTGAGAATCCCCCCTCATATTTAAATGTATTGCTGTTTTTCTAAGTTTTTAGTAACTATCATTTCACAAATCTTCAAAACGATGGAAAAATAGAAACTTTAACAAGTTTGTATTAATTATAAACTTGGCGAAGTCGTATATGTAAAATTGTCAATACTCCTCCACTAGCTAACTTTTAGATCTGAAATGAGGAGATAAGTTGACCCAATCGACCTCTGCAACGACACCGGAGTGCTTTCACCCGGCGAAGGATAACCGATTGCCGAGCTCTCTCTGTAATAAAATAGAAACTTAACTCGAAAGGCTGGCAAAGTCAGGCATTAGCATAGTCAGCTGGGGCCGGGACAATCGTGAGGCGAGTACGTTCACCTCCATCGTGACTCCGTAGCCGGCACAAATCTTCTCCGAGCACCTCATTCAATGTCTTCTCAGTAGACGGGAAACTGTCCCTCAGGGTTAACTAGTCTTCGTAGGACCGACCGTTAGTCTTCCATTTTCTCTGAGGAATGACATATGCCAAACTGTATATATTTACAATTCAAAGTTTCATTTAAAATCAAATCCTAAATTAGATGACTTGACCAAGTAAGACAAGAAATCAACCTTAGGCAAAATATAATTTTGAATATAATATATAGAAAAATAGATAAGTTCTTAAAATGAGTTTCAAGTGCCAACTGTGTATCTTCGCGTCAGCTGCCATTGTCTTGAAATTATAAAATGAGAAGTGGATGAACCTCCTGCACTCCTGATCTACGGTTAATGCGTGAAAGAAGTTGCCTTGACAACTTTTTACATTGAATACCTATTCGTGATATTAGAATAAATCCAAGGGGAACTATATATAATCGCCCGCCGATGACGAGGTCATGATTTCTAGAACCCCTAAAGCATTATCAAGAACCTTTCAAGAATTCGAAGTGGCAGCTATTAAACTGGGTTTTGCAGAGAACGAAGACAGTTTATATGAAAAGGTCAAGATGGAGAAATGAAAGAAGTAACTTTGAGTAATCACAGTTTTAGGTTTGTAAGCCATTTCAATTATCTGGGGGGAAACCTGATAACAGCCGACAATAAAATAGAATGTGAAATACATCCCAGAATACTAGCCGTAATATATGGAGTTAAAACACGACCATTAATGAAAAAATCATAAAACATGCTCCAATCCTAAATAGGAAGGTGTTGAGGAGAATATGGGGCGGAGTTTCAAAGAGTGGAATTTGTAGGAAAGAAAGAAGAAGAAATAATGAACCTGTTTGGGAGCCTGACATTGCGGCAGTAATAAAAGGTGGAAAGGTCATATGGATCTGGAATATTGCCAAATCAGCAACATATGGAACATTGAGATCTTTTTTGATAATTTTGTTCATGGTATTGAACAATAAGAGCATTGAGGATTTTACGAAGGATTTCGGATCGTAAGGATTGGATATGAGAAGGATTGGAAGGTTTAATGGAGCCCCAAAGCTCAACTCTGTATGTCCAAATGGGTCTAATTACTTTCATGTAAATAAACTTTTTTTTTAACTTAGGAGCTTTGTATGCTTGTTTAGTAAATGTTAGATTAGTCGGAAACGATGAGCAGTTTCTTATCTTTTAAGTCTGTTTGGTTATATTAAATTAAAATATTAATATAAATATTTATGAATCAAACTCCATCGTATAATTGACGGAGGGAGACAGGGTGATTTACTCTAGAAGACATTTCAGTTTACCGAAAAGATAATGACTCTTATAAAAGTAAGCTATTGGGTTGGCCGATAAATACAAATAAATAAATAGATTTCATGTTACAATTAAATTACCACTCTGGGTATTTAGGTTTAAGGGATTATTTCTTCGTATGTATATTATCATGAATTAATCCTTCCAAACAAAAATGTTTTTTATCTTTGTAGCGTGTCTCTGCTTGGAAATGATCCAGTTTGTACTAAGATGCCAAAGCGTTATTTTCACCTAATTTCATTTTATGAGTTTAACTTCGGTTCGGAAAGGGGTCGAAACAGCCCGAATGAATTAATTAAAATTGGAGGGAGATTCAAGCATTGAAGAAAAGGAAGGTCGTGGAACGAAAATATTCTAAGAGCTTTTGTCTAAGAAATACCCAGGACAAATGTTTTAAAACTTGCAGAGAGAATCTCTCACTCAGAAAATTTACCACCACTGACCACCTCAAGACAATCGGAAAAGTAATAAAGATCGACACATGAAAGGTTATATTCTGTTACGAGACAATACTCTTCGTCGTGTCTTATGTATGACCTCATTAAAATTTTTTGAGACTCTCCAGATATCTCACCAACCGACTCACATTTATTTTTTATTTTTTTATCAACCTGGACGACTTTTCAAGACATAAAGGCAGATATTCAGGTAAAGTATACAGTAAATTGTTGAAGAGGTAAAACGTAGGAATATTAATTAATTCAACTAATTATACATTCATTATATATTTTATTTACAAAAAAATGTTTAAACAAAAAAAAATCCTTTTTAATTATGATTTTTATCATGTTTTCGGTAGTGAAATCATTAGAGTAAAACTGGTTATTTTTCTCAGAATACTTAAAATTAATAAGCTAATTATTTGAAATTTATGTGGTTAAATAATATTTTATCACGTTAAATATTCAATGATTGGTTAAACAATTCATCTAAAAAGTATTAAGGCCAGATAATTGGGTGATGGATAAGCCCCTAAACCGTTAGAAAGGATTAGAAGACAATGCCTGAAGGAACTAACTTAATTCGTTCTGTGGCTCCTGTTGGCAATGTTTCAAATTTCATTTATGTTCGATTCAATTAGAATTAAATGGTAATGTACTTTAAAATAGTTTACAAGACAGATTGTCAATTTATAATATGAAGAAGGTGAGTCATGGGGTGGAGTACCGATGTATGTACCAGCCAGAGTCATACTTGAATTTCTCTGAACTGAATAAGAAGGATTGTACTACCATAAGAGAAAAGAGGTCAAAGTGAACAGCCTGTGAAGTTGCTGGGAAAAGTGGGAGAGTAGTAAATCAGAATGTTCTTGGAGGATGACACAAAATCTATACCCAGAGGATGAGGGTAAGAGCGGGACCATTAGGGGCTAAGATGTCAGGTGTGCCGGCGGTTCGGAAAACTATCCAACCTGCTCTGGGATTTAGGCAGCATTACCATAAACCGCTATATTACAATAATTTTTTTGTTGATTTTTGATTATATTTCCATTAAAAAAACCGATAAATATGTAGTGCATAGTGAAGTTTGATAATCGACCGCCAGGTGGCAAACGCAATTCAAGAGAGGTTACAATAGTACAGTGTTATATAGGGCTTGGCATTATTAAAACAATTACTTATTTTCAACTAAATTGTTATTAAAAGTTCTATAAATATGGGGTGCGACAAGAACGTGGTGTTATATAGAGCTAGAAATTTATAACATTTACTTATTTCCAATTCAATTGTAATTAAAAAAAGCTAGCAACATATGGATCCCAGTGCAGTTTAAAAACGACGGATATATGCCCATTCTGCAACAGAGCTTGCAATGGTAAAGCTATTAAACCCAACTGAACAATTTTTAACCACATCTTCATAGTTCTCGGAAGGTTTATAATGATAATCTTTACTATAAGAGTAATTAAAATGGATAGTATTGAGTGCCAGAAGCGAAGTTTGCCAAACTGAAATATACTTTTATGGTTAGACATTAAAATCCAACCAGACCTTTTACGTACTCTTCAAACACCTAATCAATGCAATTTTAACCAGGTTAAAAATTACTGCCATGCGTAAAAATATCTTTGATAAAATATTGCTATATTCCATACTTCAATACAAGATTTTTTATGAATAAACAAATAAAATTCTATTATAGTTGAAATAATCTTAGTTCTTTATTTATGAGAGCGGGCGAAACCGCGACGGGAGATGTTAGTATATAATATATATACACTATTATATATTATATATATAACAAGGTACGCTGTCAACTAAGGGCACATTAAGATACATTCAAATATATTACAGCTCCTTTCCAACCCACTTTATTGGAAAATAATACATAATACTCGTAGCTATAGAAAGAAGGTAAGTTGTACAAAATATCTGAACTATGGACATGGATATATGGAGAACAACAAAACATCATCATTTCAACCAATTAGGATTGATGAATTATTTATGTAGGGACTGTGAAGGTAAATGTACGGGCAAACTGGACGGTCAATAAATCTAAGTTAAACGAATATATAAGGGCTTACAATAATAACACGCGGAATTTCAGCTTCGCTATCCATTGATATGAAAGTAACCATAAATTTAAAAAATAATCGGGAGTAAAACTTCAGGGTATCAAGCTCACAGTATCTGTTTTAAAGACAAACAATGTAAAATAGGATTAAATAATCGTGGCGATTGTGACATTTTAGCAACATTTTTTGACAAGCTCTTGAACTGTCCCATTTCAACAACTAAATTAGAATTTTCAACAACAATTAATCTTTAAAATGGTTCACCACCAAGGGTGTTAAAAATTCACTTAGCCATTAAAATACTCAAAAACAACAAGGAAAGTGGGGAAGACCAAATACGACATAATTACTGAAATGTCCAGTACCTAAAATTATAGACCTGCATTTGCTGACGAATGGAAAATTGCATTAATCCACCCACTACATAAAAAGGGTAATAAACAAATGATAGCAATTACAGATGAGAGCCACTTCTTCCAGAAGTATACAAAATATTATCAAAATTAATGGCCGAGCGAAATGGGGCGAGATTTATTTTAGCGAGATGGGTGGCGGACCCAAAAAATGAATCTTGACCTTCCCACCCTGGCTAGAATAGGTTGGTAACATGTAGAATAACCCGTTATTTCTGCCCTAGTTGGAGTACATAATGACGTTGAGCCCAAATAAAAACAAATAACCAATTATCAATAATTTTTCTGAACAGGGTTGAAGAAACTCTAGAAAAACGATGGGGAGAAATCAGGGTAGCTTTAGAATAGGACGATCCTGCACTGAACAAATGTTTAGCTTTAAATCTATAATTCGTCACAGAATGTTAAACAGTAAACCAATAGTAATACAAGTTATTGATTTCAAGAAAACATTTGACTCAGTAGACAGAGAAACAATTAACAAAATTATTAGAGAATTTGGTGTTAAAGAAAAATTAGGAAATATAATTCGTGACACTCTAAAAAATAAAATATCTTAAGTGAAATTTATGGGAGAAATATCACGGCCATTTAAAATAAAAACTGGAGTAAGGCTTTTTTTTATGCCTCCGATTTTATTCATACCAGGAAATATTAGGGGGAAAGGATAATCTTTTCTTGCCTTTCGGCATTTTAAGATGTACTTCTACTCTGCCATCTCTAGAGGGTCCTTGGTCCACTGAAGATACTCCCTTTACGTGTCGAGTGTGGAGGAAACACTCTGCAGGCCCTAATATGAATAAACTTTTTAAGTGATCCAGTTTATATGTATCGATTTTTTTTTAATGTACAATCACCAAAATATTTTAAACATAAGTTGGCAACGGACAGTCCGTGATGTTCCTGCTAGTGTGTGTGTGTTTATTTTTTTTTTGGTTTTGTGCTGAAAGGTGTGCTATATATTTATATGAATTTCCTTAGTAGAAGGCTATATTTGTGATGTCTAAATCGAAAGATATTTATTTCTTAGTTGTAAGTTGGTGAAAAACACTCTCTCTCAGATTTTAAAATTAAGAAAACAACCATTAGAGGTTAACAAGTAGATTTTGACGGGTAAGTCCAAACAATTGGGAGTCATGATTTCTTCAACTGCATCATTAAAGTTGTCCTGAGCTGTTCCCTATTCCTGACACCTCCGGAGGAGCCTTCTCAATTATGGACGGTGGAACAAGTTTAGCCCGCCGGTCCCGACATGGACAGCCTTACAAACTTAGCTACTCAGCCACTGAGTTTGCGTCAAAGTTATCGCTAATTTTAGGAATAGAAGCTTCTCTTTAGGGATTTGAAGCAGTGAATATAGGCATTATCTGACACTATCTACATTTTTCAGAAGAATAATTTGTTATAGACAGCTTAACTAGATTGAATTTAGCATCATGAGGTGGATAATTTGAACAAAAATTTAACTTTTTATTACAACAAAGGTAAAAGATTCTGTTAATAAATCATAATTATGGCGTCCTGAATAAAATATATCGTTAAGTCTTCCAAAGCTCCTTGTTTTCCTAAAATACAAAATTGAGCTCTACAGTAGCCGTTAGTATATATCCACAAATAGCATTAGTGAAAATCAATAGCGTTACGCATAGTTTGATAGATAGAAATTAGATATTATATTATATAGTAGTTTGATGGTGATATTAAGAGAGTAGGAATAGTTAAGAGCGCAACTCTTGTTATATTAAATAACACTAGCTCAATAATGAGTGAGCTCCTATTTTGACTTGGTTTCTCCTAATACGAAATAAAAAATGTTAACCTTAATTCGATTGATCTTGCGTGCGAAAAGTGTTTCGCCGAAGTTTGAACCAAGCTAAATTTCTGTATTCGGGTTTTTACATTAGACGCGGAATTTCATTTTAAAACGATACCAGAAAAAAAAATAAATAAATAAATAGATCGAAAATATGCACATAACGGAATTGGTAATCTCATCAACGTTTTGACGACCAGTGACGTTTAAGGGGTTAACTCCTAAAACATGCTCCATGCTATTCTTTCTTTAGCAGACCGGCTCAATTTTTCTGTAAATTTTTAATATTAGCTAATGTCTGCCTGTTATGGATGAATGTTATGGTCTATCTAAAAATGTATAGCTTAAATAGAATTAATTAGTTCGTTCCTTACTATGATTTATTTATTACATGAAAATTCAAGAATGATTGACAATGCTTAATTAGTAATTAATACAACTTAGTAAGACCAACAAAAAAATAAATGTTGGATATTACAAATCATAACGACTTTTTTTAAACAAATATAGCAGATAAAAAAACAGAATAAATTTATTCACCATACGATTCAAAGAAAACATATAATATTACAGTAATTTCAGGCAGAAATGTACTCATAGTCAGCACAAATAGCTTGTAATGAAAGAACGAATCGTTTTGCGAAATAGAAAATTTGATAATATTAATAATCTGGTTTTACAGACACACACACAGACTGAAAAGGTTTTTTTTTTTTTTTTACAGAAAATAAAATTCCACTGCCCCGTGGATTACAGGAATACGAACCACCCCTACCTACCCCTCCCTCTTCCACCCTCTACCCGGTGTATAATTGCGGTCGCCCAACCCTTTCCATTTAGGCAATTGAAATTGAATTTGTTTTTATCCCTCTTACTTCTTCTGTTAGCAACACGACGGTTGAGCTAACAATTGAATTTCCTCTGTTGGATTTTAGGGTCGGTTAATGAAATGTCTCCAAGCCTTATACACTCGCTTCGCTCCTAATAAGAATTTTTTATTTCCATCAATTTTAAGTCGTCGACGATTTTCTCTTTACCATTCTCGATTTAATTGACTTAAAGCATAGATAAAATATCACCCGGTATTCACGTAAAAAAAAAAAAAAAAATATTAGTATTTAATTATGTTTGATTTAGGATAAAGAAATATTTCGTAAAATTATAAATAAATGTCCGACTGTCTCCGATCAAATATTGTGAATAGTCACAAACAGTCGTAAAGACCTAGGAACACAAGATACTGTTATCGTCGAGGTGAGCGATCATGTAGACCGCTGATTTGTATTGCACATCATTGCATCATCCACGGCACACAGAAGGCGGTCTAGTCTTGACGGTGGTGAAAATTGGTATGGATGTACAAAAATACAGAACTTCCGGTGGTCACAAAGCGATATTGGCCGTAAAACTTAGTAAAAGAATTTGATATTTAATCATTTATTTTTTAAATATTTATAATTTGTTAGGAAAGTCCAGACCTTTAGATTAATGCTGAGCCGGACGAATAAAGCAAAACTATAGTAATTGCTGCATATTATGGCTCGAATAAAACCCTACACGATGATCTCAATATATCTTCTTCCTGATGAATCTTAAATTTTCGAAATGGAATTAAAATCCAGCATTTTGAACTAATCAGTATCCAGTGTTACACATCCCTACAGCTCTCATCTTAGATTAAAACGATACCAGTCTATTGTAAACATAAACATAATGGGTAGTTCCTCTACAAGTTTTTTTAATGTCATTACTTGGCATTATGATTACTGCATACTTACTTGGTTTATTTTTGTAATCCCCGGCGTCCCAGGTCGAGCCCGGCTGACGGCTGAAAGGGGGTAACGGGATAAGATAGGTCTGGCGGCCCACACGGATTTTATTCAATCGACCCCAAAACCTTGAAGAGGGCCAAAAAAAAAGTTTTTGAGATTTTTTCCGACCCCCCCCCCTCCCGCCCCTGAAACTCCATAAGGGGAAAACGTGTTTTTTTTATATTTGAATTTTTTTCGAGAGTTCAAATTAATTTTAAAGCAGCCTTGGTCCCAACGCAAGTAAAATTTTGTTTGGGAAGTGTAGATATTCCCCGAATTTTTTCAGATTTTATTTTATTGTAAAATTGAATGAAACATAGCATAATATCCAAACAAAAAAATCGCGATTTTTCAGTAAAAATTCTATGGTATTTCGGTGCAGACTCAATGAAAAAAAGCGGCCTAAATAGCATTGAAAGATAGACTCTTCCTCTTCAACATGGGGCCGATAAAGTTGACTTTGGTTGCTTGTAGTCCGCGACAAATCGATTTTAGAAAAACGTAAATTTTAAGGTCGCTGATCACGAATTTTATGTCAAAAATATATTTTGACAATTGACAGCTATCAAATGCAAAATTGTGTTTCTAATTATAAATGAATCAAATTCGTGATCAGCGACCTCGAAAACCCCTATATGAACTTTTTTTCATATATTTAATTAAATATTGACTTATTCTGTAGGCCTAAATTGCATAATTTTAAAATTTATGTTTTACTAAAATCGATTTGTCGCGGACTACAAGCAGCCAAATTCAAGTTACGCCACATCACCTCCTTTTAAAACCGCTGGTCTCATAACAATACTTCCTTAATAAGTACTTCAGTTTTAAATTTCTATTAATAAAAAATAAACAATTCTTCACTCTAGTCCTGAGCCTATGCGGCTACACCTTCTGTGAATTAATGCAGAATTAATAAAAAGGAAAATCATAACACAATTACATAGCGAGTGTATCATCTTAATTATGGTAAAGTCAACCATTAACATCCCTTATAGAGCGTAGCGATAGTTATTAACATTTATTGAAAGTAAGATGAATAGAAAACATTTTGATTTACATCGGCACTAGGTCCTTACAGACTGCATATAAATTGACACTCCAACTTAATAACCATTCACGATCTCTGAATCTTCTCGCGCTCTAATCCACCCACATGATGGATGCTCAGGTTCTCTTCTGAATTCTTCTTATTAGCCGTCAAGTAACCGCAGATACACTTCCACTAGCAGAGGCACCACAGCAAGGAGGGCGTTGAGGCTGCAGATATGACAGGTCTCTTCTGATGCCTCATACATATTCACCGAGTGTGCTGTGTCTGTCTCTTATACATGGCAAGTTAAACATATCCCATATCATATTATGACAGCTTTCATATTAAAACTAAGTGGGAGAGTCTGAGGTTCGTGTGTAGTGTTTTCAAAATATAGCCCACGCGATTTCGTTTCATTACTGCAGGAAACTGTTAAGAAAAAATAAATATATTACTCAATGATTACAGTATTAGGTCAGATATGAAAAAAAAAAATACCTACAGCTATGAAGAACTTTTTAAAATGGAAGAATAAAGCAAAAGAAATCAAAAACAGTATCTAACTCTATCATACGTTATGTTCAGTGAAAATCCTACAAACCATGGAATGCCTTTTATTAACATGACCTGTATGTAACGGACTCTTTCATCGTAGTTTCTTTCAATTTCCAGCAATCTGATTAACTTGAAAATTTGCACACGTGCCTAGGACCAATGACAAAACAATAATTACACAATTTTTTTCTTATGTTCTCACTTAGTCCAGTCAAATTACCCTCCCCCAAAAGGGGATCAGCCTTGCAAAAGATGAAGTAGTAGGTTTTATGTTTATATATGGTCCAGATGAGTCCTGAGAATGAAATATATAAAAGTAACTAAATTAGATAAGAGGAATATTTTTGGGGAACGAAAAACCCTAAAATGTTTTTAATAACTTCAGTTATTAACAAAATAATTCAATTTATATTAAAAAAGAGTGGAGTTCTTGATATTAAATGTTACATTAATTTTATTGATAAATATTTATGAAAGTATATTTATAATGAAAATGATTCAATCTCATAGGTGTCGGTCAATCCGTCCCTCTGTAACAAAAGTTTGTTGCACCCCACGCTTTTTTATTATAAAGTGGATTATTTTGTTAATAACTTAATAATTAATTAATCTTAATTGATTTTCTGGCTTTCCATTGCCATAACACAAACTATTCATTAAATTGAGATCCTTCTTTCGGTTTGCTATAAAAACCTTCTTTTTTTTTAAACTATAATTTGTTTATTTATTTAGTTTGATTCTCAACTGTAGACTTTTTTACATTTATTGAACGATATGCATTTCAATTTTACATAACCTCTTTAAATTAATATAAAATTAAAAAACATACAAGAAAAATTTATAAATGAAATAAAAGTTAATCCACCAAGAAATCTACGCTAAGGTGATGTAAAAGTTACCAAGTAAAACAGAAATGTAAATACCGTTATATTAGAGGATGTATAATTAATCTAAGTATTTTTAGCTATATAGTTTGTATTTTTAAATATATGAGGGTTTTATAACCTCAAGGTTCTGCTTCAAAGTTATGAATTATTTTGCAACACAAATTTAGTGAGGATTGTTTGCCAAGTAAATGTGTCAGTGCGATATAGCGTTTTTTAGGTATCGTATGTATATTCTAGGTCTTCGAATTCAGTATAATCCAAGATATTGAACAAATTTTTTTATGATACTATCTCAGTTTATAGCAAAAATAATAGACAGTTACGGGGCTCGATGGCCGGTTGGTGCGAGGGTCGCAGCGCGCTTGGTACTGAAGTTCGATGGTTCGAATCTCACCTGGGCGGGTTAAAATTTATTTCGTGGGGAACTATAATCTTGACATTCCCACCCTAGAATAGGTTGGCAACCTATAGGATAGCCCGTTCATTCTGCCCTAGTTGGAGTAAATAAGAATGTTAAGCAAAAAACAAAAAAACAATAGAGATACCGTATGTGACTTGGTTTTGAAGTTTTAGCCCTATTTTCCAACTTTCAGACCATTTTTCTGATGAATAGGATATCTCGGATAGGTAGAGAAGAAAATCATGGGATTATTAGGAAGACAGGATATCAATGTTATGAACAAGTACATTTATTTATTATTTATCTACAAGATAGAGACAATAACTAATGTAAAATCAATTATTGGCCTACGGATATCTTTTAAAATACAAAATCGAAAATATTTTTACACAGTTGAATCAATTTTTTTTTAATATTGTTTTTTTTATTAACTTAGGGTTTCAATAACTATCTGGGGTGTCAATAACTGTCAGGTTTTCCCTATTCAGTAGCGTAATCTTGAATCTCAACTCACTCTGTAACTACCCTCATTACTCCTCATGGACAGGAAGAAAGACCCCGTAAAATTTTCATTGAACCCTGAAACAGTTTTTCAGCCTACAACTTTTGTACCAACGATGAATTGTTCAAAACAAAAAGGTTTTTAAAGAACGAGCTTCAACACTAGACCTTAATTGAAAACGATGTCCAAAGAATTTTCGGTATGGAGATTTTTAATATCCTTTGTTAAAAATACTTATTCATAATCTAATCTATATCTATACTATTATCTAAAAGCACATGCCATATTTTCGTTTGTATTACTAACCGCGAAAACTACTTAGCCATTCAGGAAGGTTTAGCAATAATAAAATCTCCTAATTGATATATGATATATACCTAACAGTGAAGTTTAAATATTGAACTAAACGTGGCACTGACAATGCAGTAAATTGTCCGCAACAGTTTCTTAATAGTCTCAGTCCATCTGGATTTCTCGTACATTAAAATGATTAATTTGATGTCAAATTATGCTATTATTTAATCTTTAACCACCTTAATTTTTTTTACTTAATTGTAACCGTGAAAAAATTACTACTATGTGTGAAAATGTCATTGAAGAAATAATGATCAATTGCGTACTCTAATACAAGATTTTTATTGATAAAATATTAAAAGTTCTTTAAGTATCAGAAAAGGAGAAGTCGTGACAAGGGATGCTGGTATCTAATAATTCAATAGTTCTTTTTTTTTCGATGATATTTATTATGGGCCTTTACCTTCTGTAAAATTAGTTATATATGTAAAAAATTAAAACTTTCCCACCAGGTGAAAAGAAGAGAGAGTTATATTTCAACTGTAGACATGCCAGATTGTAAAAAGATGAAAGGCAGGAGCTGAAATTCCAGGGTGGCTGGATGTAAAAAATTCAACAGAAGAAGAGCCTGTGAAGAAATCAATATTTCCTCTCCGACTCCGCCGCTGAAGACAAAGCCGCCATTTGTCTTTCGCCTCTTTGTCAGTGTCATCTTCATCATCCTTTTATTTGAACATGTCTAGGAGAATTTGTGCGCATCCTAAGGTAGAGGGCAGTGACCCGTTAATCAAGTATTTTCTAAATTCATAGTAGTACTGATGCAATTAATATGTTTTTTGTTGAGGTGACATTAAATACTATTATAGGTTATCTTAAATGGAAAGGTTTTTAAAATTAATTTTAAAACATTTCCTTTCATATTCCTAACGAATCCGAATCTTCTGCTGAGAGATTCCCAATCAATAAACATAGGTAATTGTCTTAGTGATGATGGTTGTCTTAGTGGTAGTGACAAGGTTACTTGGTAAAAACACACGTTTGTTATATTGTTTTTATATCTATACAAGATTTTTAAATACTACCATGCCCGATTCTAACGATGATATTATTTGACCAAACATGGAAATTGACTCTTCCTTTACGGCTTCAGACAAGATTCTACCTTCTATCAAGAAGGATCCGGAGCTGTGGTTTTGCCAGGTTGAGGCAGTATTTGTGAAGACCAACATCACGAACAGTATTACAAAGTTCCAAACGGTTATTCCGAAGATAAGCTCGGAAATATTACTTCAGGCAGCAGAGATTGTGAAGAGGCCCGACGAAACCCTTTATGAAAATCTCAAGGACAGATTGGTCAGTGCCTACACGGATTAAGAGATAAAACGGATACAAGAACTACAAGAAGGCAGACAACTGGGAGATGAGAAGCCTACCTGATTTTTTAGACAGATGAAGCAATTAGCAGGAGATGCTATTTCTTTAGGGTGGTTCTCAAACGACAGGCAAATTTCTAGCTACCAAAACTCCAAATTTAAATGTTGATAAATCTTGCTGCAAAAATTTCATACTTTCTGGAGGATACCTGTGAGGATTGTAGATGATGCAGCAACACAAGAATCACTTTACTTTTTTTTTTTTAATTTCAATTAAAAATTTTAAACCATAACAATCTGAACGCCCCTACACCAATCTGAATTTACCCCCATATTTAAGTTAGCGTTAGAGCTTGTAAGAAGACTTTTTTAAGCTTGTTTCGTCTTAGATTACTCCTGTAGATATTGTATGGGAAACTTTCACCAGCTTTCATTAGGACTCGATATTTTTTTAATATGTCACCTTTCATAGCCGTGAAAAAAATTTGTTTTTAACTTTAAGTCGTCGCGTACGTCTAGAAGGCTTCCGGCGGAAAAGTACCGGCGTGTAAAAAACGAGGTCCTGCTTATGATAGGACAAAGCATTTGCCAATAGCCAACGCACTGCATGATGGCGACAAACGTGACGGTGGAGTGCGACCTTGCGGAGATTACAAGCAGCTTATGAATTTCAGGAACAATTTGTTTGGTAAGTGCGTTTTCTCAAGGTTAGACCTAGCGCGTGCCTACTATCACATACCCATACGCGAGGAGGATATTCCGATGGCGCCGTCAACACACCCTTCGACTATTTGAATTCTTGAAAATGTTTTTTTGTCCTGAGTAATTCAGCGCAAACCTTTTGGATACTTATCGATGACATAATAATCACTTCTTCAACCCATGAAGAGTACCCAGAGCATCTGCGTGGAGTGTTTAGACGCCTGGATGAGAATGGACTAACACTGAATCCCGAGGAATGCGAATTTGGCATGAACCACCTAAAGTTCTTAGGTTACTACGTAAGTAAATATGGAATTAACCCTCAAGAAGAGAAGGTACGAGCCCTCAAATATTACCCCAATCCTGGGAATAATAAACTTTTATAGGCAAGCAATTCCTCATACTGTAACGTTTATGAAGCCATTAAATAAGTATCTCCATGGTGCCAGGAGAAACGATAGGACAACATTCAATGGAACGAGGAAAGTGATGAAGCATTCGAGGTTTGCAGAACTGAAAGATCCCAAACTATCAGCGGAGCTACCGCTTGGTTGTGAATCCTCCAATCAATGCATGGGAGCAGTCCTCCTACAAAAAGTGGAAGGTAAATGGGTACCGCTAGACTTCTTCTCCAAAGCTTTTTCGGAAGCTCAACAGAATTATTGTACCTATGATCAAGAGCTAGGAGTAACACTCACGAGTCTAGAAGTTGCGGTGGATTTCATAGCGGCCCCACGAAACAAATCTTAACCCCTCACTAAGGCTAGCATTTGTAAATAAGCTATTTATAACCTTCTTTTTTTTTCTAGTTGGAATTCATAAACAAATAAATTAAGACATTGATTTTTCTATTTTCTTACACAGCTTGGAAGTTGATTAACATTTTGCAAGTACTAATCTAGGTCTTGTCCCCAATCACACATTAGCCACATCTGTTAAGTGTATGATTTATCAGATTTATTGGACTTCCATATGTCGTATACCTAATCTCATTCTAATTAGAGGCATTGAGAGTGTCTATTAATAATGATTGTTAAAATATTTTTCTTTAATGATCACGAAATCACCTTGGTACATTTCAAACAACCCACTTCACTGAGATTTACATGTACCAACAGTGAACGAACATATACATAACCTTTATAGACGATTAGGTCAGACTTTATAGACGAATTACGACAGACTTTATGGAAATAATAGCATCATCATTAATGGCATAGCCACGACTGAGATGCCCGAAAATACTCTCAGAAGACTAAAAAGAAGCTTGATGAGAGATTTTCTCAAATAAATCTTTTTTTTAATCCATGCCAGGGGGAGATACTGTTGAGTGCTACCCTCCCTCACGTCTATAAGGCTTGTATTATTCTATTTTTAGCTAATTCACTTATTGTTACTTTGATAAAAGTTGGAAATAAAACAATTGAAACAGAAAAAAAATGATATAACAATACTAAAAATATGCAACTGAGAATATATATTAAAATAGATCTACTTACGGGTATTACAACGATTTACATTCTAAACTTATGACTATTTACGTATAGGTACTTATCCAAGTGTTGGAGTAAAGATGGCTTCCTAAGCTACATCCATGATTTCCAGGTCCAAGCTAGTCCATGGTTTTCTACATCCTCAGTAATGTCTCCCCTCGTTAACTAAACTTCTCCTCACCTCCTGGTCCAGCAGCAACCTCGCCTTTCTCATTTCCAATCAAGAGACCTCTTCTTATTTTCAAGTTCATCTTAAATAGGGTTTACAACCTCCATCTAACCTTTGAATGTCTTCCCTTGAATTTTCAATCCTTTGTTTGCACGACTCTTCCAGGGTTCTCTTGCCGACAAAGGAGAAAAGTGGGTCGGTCCTTGTGGTTCAGAGGCTATATTCTAATTGAGTAGCCTCATTCTCCTAAAAGGTGCCACTCACCCTCAAGGTTTTAACATGTAATAATCAATAATATAGTTAGAGTAAAAGAGCAAGCGTTAGTAAAAACAAGTACCAATCACCTATCACCAAAACTGAATAACTCTCATGAGACGAACCACTTCCGTTTACAATTTAAATACGTTTGATAAAATTACGTCCGAACAGCTTACATTTTAAATAGACTGAAAATGATTGAGGGGAACGAACTTGCGTCAATAATATCTTTGACGACGAAAACATAATTGACAGGCAGAGGTAACTTTATAAATCCCTAGGCTAAGTGGAAGGGAACCAATGAAGAGGTAGCTAGGGCCGCCAACCAATCAGCGATCGACCATAAAGCAATCACTTGCCGCTAATCCGATACATTGCCCCGCCCCCTGTCTTCGCTAATTGCTGTCTCAGGGTCTTGGATTTTTTTTTTTTTTTTTTACAAATCCAATACCTCCCTTCCAGTTTCTATTATTTAATTATATTGTTAGTTGTTTTTTTTATTTCATTTGATACACTTGTGTTCGAAATTTTTCGATAAAATAAAAACGAGAAATGGAATTACCTAAAAACATTGTATTTAAAATTATCAGTGGTATTAGAAATATTTAAAAGAAAAATTTATACTATTATATAAAAGGATAAGCCACATTTCGATTCTGATCACTAAACACGAAGACTACTAAACCAATCAGTGTCAAATATTAACTACACCATTCTCATAGTTCCAGGAAGGTTTAGTAATAATAAAATGTAAAAAGTTTCAATTATATTGCCATAAAAAAGCCATAAATATTGAAGTTTGAGTTTGACAAGTGGCGAGCACCATTCGAGAGATATAACAAAGGTACGGTGTTATATAGAGCTAGAAATTGATGATACATTTACTTACTTGCAATAATAAAATCTACTGATTTTCAATATATTTCTTATTGAAAAAGCGATAATATGTGAAAATGTCTTCTCAGATCATCCTGGACCTTGGTCTCCCTGTCAATCTTTTTCCCCCGGTCTGCCGTACATATCTTTTTTGGGAGCCTATCTTCCGGCATCCTTAGTAAGTGTCAAAGCCGCCGTAATCTTCCTACTTTGACATAGAAACAATGTCAGGTTCACCGAACCGTTGTTCCATTTTCATGTTGACCCTTCAATTCTCGTGGTTATCACCGGACCGAAGATCTTTCTTTCCCAAATCCGCGGTAGCCTCTCGTTCCCTAGAGTAAAAACCCAACAATCACTTCCATATGTCACAACCGGCCTTATTACTGATCTGTAGACAGTGATTTTGGAAGATTGATACACTTCTAGAGGCCCTTAAAATTTTACTGAGGGCAAAAAGGCACTTGCCTCCAGCCGGTAGTTTAGCGTTGATCTCCCACTTCATATATTTTTTTTCCCGTTACCTCAAGTACCTAAAAATTTGGCAGGGCCTGAATGTGTGCCCATTAATTTTCACTTCTTCACCCCTACTTCCTTTGGGTAGGTTTATACATACGCGACTTCATATTCTTCTTAAAATTTTTCACTCTCCGCATCTTTAAACTTAATTCTTGTCTGGTTTTGTCTTGTCTTGTCTAATCGTGTCGTGTCTTGTCTTGTCTTGTCTGGTCTAGTCTTGTCTTGATTGTTCGTGTCCTAGTGGAAGGAACCATGCATTGTAACAAATAATGAAATTCGTCGTTTATTTACTTAAACTGGTTCCAAAATGGATTCCATTGTTTTATATCGCCATTAAATCACCTAAGGCTCTCTTAGCCCAACTTACCAATCTCCGGTTGATTGCAATGGACAACACTTTATATACAGTTGACAGTAACGTTGATTAAATGAAATATTTCACGTTTTAATAAAAACTATAGCCCAATTGAAGTTCTAATTGTAGCTGATATCGCTGGAAAATTATTTACTGGCAATGTTAAAGGACGTTCATACGGACTTTTTGCTATGGAAACAAGTCTATGAAGGACAGTTCTGGAGAGAATGCCATAAAAATGGATGGAAACGAACAAGTCTATGATGGTAACATCTTTGCTAATCAACGAACCTTCTGTGCCAGATATATGGAAGCTAGATGCAATAGGTACTTCTGATCCGTCTCAAGTAAAGTCCAAATTAGAATCGCATGCCGAAGTTCAGAGACATTTCTTAGAAACTGTTAAAATTCAGTCAGATGGTAGATATCAGGTGAGTTTACCTTGGTCAGAATGCCATCCGTCTCTTCCAAATACTTTTGATGTTCTACTTGTAAGCAATTAACAACCACTATTAATAAATTAAAATCTGAAAATTAGCTTGAGGATTATGAAAAGGTTTTTGATGGATGGCTTTTAGAAGGTGTGATTGAAAGAGTGTCACATGCTGAAATGGATAATGGGAAATATTTTCTACCTCATAGAGCGATTGTGAAAAAGAATAGTACTACTAGGCTTAGACCTGTAATGCGTCTTCTCATGAGAAAAATAAACCATCGTTTAATGACTGCTTAGATAAAGGTTTAAATTTAATTAAACTGATTCCTTCATTGATGGTATGTTTTCATTTAAAGAGATTAGGAGTGGTTGCTGATATTAGAAGGGCATTCCTGCAGATATTCTTACATCCATCTAATCAAAACTCTTTAAGATTCTTATGGCTTAATAATTATAATAATTTATTAATAACTTTTCACCATAGGAGGGATGCTTTGGGAGTTGTATCAAGTCCTTTCTTGTTAGAAGCCATAATCCAGCTTCACCTTAATAATACTTTAGAAGACATCAGGCTTGATAGATCGGCTTATTCAGAGGATACTATGATTACTCTGGTAGATAGTTTCTATGTTGACAACAATTGTATTACTTCTAAATCTGACAAACATGAATTAGAGAATTTTATTCAAGAAGCGACATCGGTAACGAGTTTTAGAATATACTGATGGATCTTCAATGGAAAATCAAGTAACAAAGGTTCTTGGATTTAACTGGAACAGAAAATCTAACACTTTAGCAATTGAGTGTTTAGATACATTTGATGGTAAAGTTACTAAAAGAATAACTTTTCCTATGCCCACAGAGTTTTTTTTGTCGATATTTTTGAATTTACATGTCCCACAACTCCACTGCCTAAGATATTATTAAGATCCGTTTGGGAAACTAAAATTGGTTGGGATGAAAGTGTACATGAACATATAGAAAGAACACTTTTGCAGTGGCATATTCAATTAAATTGTTTACAACTAATAAATATACCGAGATGGTTACCAGGTTTAGATTTTGGTGAAGGAAAATGGACACATAACACTTTCTATGACACTATACTCTAGTTTCTGTGAGTAGAAAGTGAGTCTGAGGTCAATATTCAGATGATTCAGGCAAAATAAAGAGTGTCACCAACCAAGAAGGTAAGTATTCCGTACCTTGAGTTATTGGCCGATCTTATAGGTGCAAGACTTCGTGTGTCTCTAGTCTCTGATTGACCTGATTGTTGTAAGTCATTCGTTTGGAGCGATTCGACTACTGCTTTGGCGTGGATCTCTAGAGAAGAACACTGGGAACCGTTTGTGGGAAATCGAATACAAGAAATAAGGAGATTGACAAGAGTAGAGCAATGGCATTATGTGCCAGGAGTTGCTAATCCTGCTGACCTGAAGAAAACGTTTGTTATCGAAATGTTAGGAGGGACAAGAATTTTGGAGAGAACCTCTAGAATTTTGGCTAACGTCTCAGAAAATATTTAACAGAGATTAAAGGTTTAATTGGCCACTGGAAAAGATTATTGATTTGCTTCCCGGAAAGGAAGTTAACATCCGACTGTTGCGACTAGTGACTTCCTCCAAAGATGTTCTGTTGCGTCCAATACAGAGGATTTATCCTTTCCTGGAGATGAAGCAAGAGCTGAGACATTAGAGAAGTTAACCTGATCAATCCTTGGTGGGAGGATGTGATGTCTGCAAATATTGTTAATAATTTCTGTTAGTTATATTTATTTGATTTTGTATTTTTGTAATGTTGAGAAAATGTGATATAAATCATATAAAAAATAATTAGCATATGTTTCTTAATACTGACCCGAAGGTTAAAATTATAGTTTTTTTGAGCTTGTAAAGGCTAGTACGCACTGGGATTCATTGTTCGGACTCTTTGTCGCTGAGATGCATCTCGGATTCATTTTCATGCATCTGAGACGCTCCGCGACAATGAATCTAGCATTTCGTGTGTTGCGGTTTAGTATTTTTTGAATCTCAACCGGAATGGGATTCTTTTACACAATCGTGTGTCGCAACATTGAGTCATTGCGTCAGTGCGTACGTGAATCTAGCATCTCGTGTGTTGCGGTTTAGTATTTTTTGAATCTCAAACGGAATATCTCAGCCTACCGTAGAATGAGTTAACAACGAATAAATATCCTTTCGCCATCCTAAAACAGTTAAATAGTCGAATATTTCAAAAAAGTGTCCTTTTAAGGTCCGCCATCTTAAAACCGTTAAATATTTTAAAACAGTATCCTGGACGACAACAATGGCGGAAGTTATCCTTCGGATAACTTAAAAACCGTTAAAACAGCAATCCTTAAGGACGAAAAAGCTAATTCTAATTGTGGATGGAGAGAGTGGCCAAGGATGTCCTTGAGCCTCGAAAAAAAACGTCAGATCCTGGCAGATCTGTAAAACAGTGTCCTTAAAAACAGTTAAAACAGCAATCCTTAAGGACGAAAAAGCTAATTCTAATTGTGGATGGAGAGAGTGGCCAAGGATGTCCTTCGGCCTCGAAAAAAAACGTCAGATCCTGGCAGATCTGTAAAACAGTGTTGGCCACTCTCTCCATCCACAATTAGAATTAGTGATTCTTTAAATCTACCATTACTTCAATTAATTGCTTAATGTTTTTATCCCAAAATATAGGTTTAAATTATTTGAAGTAGTTTGATGTTGGCGGATTATTTATAAATTTCAAGGCTTGAGACCTTTGGAATCTTTTCAAATATCTCAAAAAATTATAAATCAGGAAAAATGTATTACATAATAACAGGCAACAAACGTTTCGGAATCAATAAAAGCCGATCGAACCTTTAAGAATAACCTATATGGGGAAATTGCGAAAACCCATACCATCCTCCAATCTCAGTGTGTCAAGAAGATCGTGCCCATGATTATTCCGTTCCTTGAATAAATCACGCATCCACCAACGCGGTGGCTTTTTTTTTAGCAGCATTTTTTTTACACCGTAGAGCTATGTAAAGTGCTACTGCAATTCCCGAAAGCGCGACCTCGTTCGACATAGCTCAGATTCAAACAGATGGTACTCTACTTGTAGAAATCATTAATAACAAACAATCCGATGTCCTGTTAAATAATTAAGATTTCGGCGGTTTATTCCAAGTCGAGGTTAACCCTCATAAAACACTCAACTACAGTAAAGGGGTAGTCAGATGTTTTGATCTCCAGTTCGTTGAAATAGACGAAATTAAAAATGAATTAAAACATATCATCGTAGATATACATAGAATAAAAATTAAAATTAATGGAGAGCAAAAATTAACGTACACCTACATTGTAACATATGCTGCTCCAAAACTCCCTGAAACTATTAAAATAGGGTTCCCCTAAATGAGTGTTCAACCTTACACAAAAAATCCAAAGAGGTGTTTTAATTGTTTAGGATTTTCTCACCTCTCCTTTAAATGGAAAAAGAATCGATTTGTGCCAATTGTGGTGAAGGTTAACATAAAGATAATTTAAAATGTAATAAAAATCAAAAATGTATAAACTGTACCGGTAACCACAACGCATTAGATCGTAAATGCCCAACATTTCTACTACAAAAAGAAATAAAATCAATTCAGGCTACTGAAAAAGTTCCTTATAATGAGGCCTAAAAGTTATATAGGGAAAAAATCTCACAACCTTCATTAAATTATTCGCAGACGTCACCAAATAAAAAATATTTGAAAAAAAAAGACGTACTAGAAAATATTATATTAAATTTTAAATTAAACAAAAGCACATCATGAGTTGATACATCAATTATTAATATTATCTGGCAAGAAATATAAAACTATTCCTCGAAAACAACCCGGGTAACATAGAGAAAAGTATTTCCATTATAAAAGAAGTGAACTTATACAACAAAATTTAATTACCAGGATATGTTTATTTTATTTTTAGTTTATTTTATAATTGTTTAAAAAAAAAATCATTATATTAATATATATATATATATATATATATATATATATATATATATATATATATATTAATATAATGATTATATATATATATATATATATGTAAATAAATAAAAAAAAAAGTTCTTTATTTATTCTAGGACCTTAAGTCCCTTAAAAATAAAAAATAATGTACAATCAGGGGGCCTACTGAGCCTCAAGATGATTATGAAATATTATTAAAAATAATCAAATAGTTTTTAATAATGATAACAAATAAATATTAAACTTAGAAATATTGACAAAAAGAAAAAGGAAATATTTTGGTTCATTTTGTGAATCAATTGTGTAGAAACAATAAAATTTCGTGTACATAAACTTTTATATTTTATATGACTATTAAGTGGCTAATGCCAGTTTTCATAGATCTGGATGGACAGTAGGTTGTTAAATAAGAGATTTTTGAAAGTGGAAAGGGTGTTTGAGTGGCGAATGGTGTAAGGGATGGAGTTCCATAGGGACTAGGATCGGATTAGGAATGATCTGTTGAAGACAGAGGAGCAATGAGCAGGAGTGTACAAATCTGCTGGGCGGGAACGGGTTTGGCGGGTAAGAACAGAGGATTTGAGCAATGCAAAGTGGGCGTTGGGATTTCATATAAATATATATATATATATATATAAACTATGAAATAATTCTTGATTATTAAATATTTTTTAAATATATTTTTTATTTTTGAAGAGAAAAGATTTGACCCCGGTTGGGATTCGAACCCAAGTCTCCACCTCTCTAGCGTGGTGCCTTATCTACAAGGCCACCGAGCTCGTATCCGAACCAGGGAAATCTTCTCTCTCGAGCTCGGTGGCCTAGTGGATAAGGCACCACGCTAGAGAGGTGGAGACTTGGGTTCGAATCCCAACCGGGGTCAAATCTTTTCTCTTCAAAAATAAAAAATATATTTAAAAAATATTTAATAATCAAGAATTATTTCATAGTTTAGTATATATATGTCAGCTCGTCAATAGATCCGTTTAAAGTAATGTTCAAATTGAACATTCATCCCCGAATTGTACATCGCAATTGCGAGTGCCCGGGGGTATGGATCAGTGAAGAGAGAAGATTTCCCTGGCTCGGATACGAGCTCGGTGGCCTAGTGGATAAGGCACCACGCTAGAGAGGTGGAGACTTGGGTTCGAATCCAAACCGGGGTCAAATCTTTTCTCTTCAAAAATAAAAAATATATTTAAAAAATATTTGATAATCAAGAATTATTTCATAGTTTAGTATTCAATGATATGTCCTGTAATGTTTAACCTCGTACCTATTAGATGGTTGAACATGACGCAAAAACATAATTCGCCAAACAATTTTATGGAGTCATCTCCTTTCTCAGTGAGAGAAGTCTCGCTGTACGGGTTCGTGACGTCCATTCACATTCAGTACCCCTCACTTGCGGTGTGCCACAAGGAGCAGTTCTATCTCCAGTGTTGTTTAACATCTACACTGCTGAAGTGGTTGGCAAAAACTACGGTAGAGCGACAGTAGCCGCTTTTGCCGAAGATATTGCTATCACTAGCAGCAGCATGAACCCCAGTAGAGCACTACGTCAGGCCGAAACGGTCTGCGGTGAGATCATTCGACGGCTGGATTCACTTAACATCCAAGTAAATCCAGCCAAAACGGACTGCGTAGTGTTCTCACACCAGCGTGGGAAAAGGTCAACACTGCCGAAGACCCTGCGAGTGGCAAACACCACCATTGCCCCCTCCAACTCCATCGTCTACTTGGGCATTACCATAGATAGAGGGCTGAAATTTTCAGCTCACTGTTACAGGGTACACCGCAAAGTGAGAAGAAGATCCTATCGCCTCCATCACCTCCTATCCTCTCCAGCACTTTCCCTCCGTCTCAAACTTTGCATATATAAAAGCATGTTGAGACCTGCCCTCTTGTACGGTGCCCCTCTTCTCACCCGTCTTTCAGACGGAACTAGACGGCACCTGCAGCGGTTCCAGGACTCCATGCTCAAGAAGATAGCAAGAACTACCTCACTGAGGAAGAAGAAGCCGGAAGACCTCCACGAGATCTTCGATCTTCCGACCATCCCAGAGTTCATCCAACGCCGGCACGTCAAGTTTCTGGACTCCCTTCAGTTCTTGACAAACCCGCTGTTCAGAACACTGACACCAGCGCCACCCTCGGTCCGCTGGCAACAAACAACAACGAGCCAATCAGAGCCCACCTGACCAACGGACCAATCAGAGCCCACTAGAGCCACTGGTAAGAAATGTGACATTTTCAGATAAATAAATAGTAATTTAAAAAAAAAAAAAAAAAAAAAAAAAAAAATTAAATTATTTTTAAGTTTGTTAACAACAAGGTTTAGGTGAGCCCCATCACCTAAACATTATCTTTCTAAATAACAACACATTATGATTAAACAAAACTTTCTGTAGGTCTTACAATGTACCTAGTACAGAAAAAGACCAGACCTCAAGAAGTCAATCAATAAATACATGTTTATATCCATTAGGGGCTTGGAAAAAAAAAAAAAAAAAAAAAAAAAAAAAAAAAAAAAACTTGACACGCCGGCATTGGATGAACTCCGGGATGGTCGGAAGATCGAAGATCTCGTGAAGGTCTTCTGGCTTCTTCTTCAGCGAGGTAGGCTTTACCATCTTCTTCAGCATGGAGTCCTGGAACCGCTGCAGGTGCCGTCTGGTTCCGTCTGAAAGGCTGGTTAGAAGAGGGGCACCGTACAGGAGGGCAGGTCTTAACATGCTTTTATAGATGCATAGTTTGAGACGGAGGGAAAGTGCTGGTGAGGATAGGAGGTGATGGAGGCGATAGGATCTTCTTTTCACTTTGCGGTGTACCCTGTAGCAGTGAGCTGAAAATTTTAGCCCTCTATAGATGGTGACGCCCAAGTAAACTATGGAGTTGGAGGGGGCAATGGTGGTGTTTGCCACTCGCAGGGTCTTCGGCAGTGTTGACCTTTTCCCACGCTGGTGTGAGAACACTACGTAGTCGTTTTGGCTGGATTAACTTGGATGTTAAGTGAATCCAGCCGTCGAATTATCTCGCCGCAGACCGTTTCGGCCTGACGTAGTGCTCTAGTGGGGTTCATGCTGCTGCTAGTGATGGCAATATCGTCGGCAAAAGCGGCTACTGTCGCTCTACCGTAGTTTTTGCCAACCACTTCAGCAGTGTAGATGTTAAACAACACTGGGGATAGTACTGCTCCTTGTGGCACACCGCAAGTGAGAGGTATTGAATGTGAATGGACGTCACGAACCCGTACAGCGAGACTTGTCTCACTGAGAAAGGAGACAATGACTCCATAGAGCTGACTGAGTTAGATGTATAGAGAAATACTCAATGTAACTATAGAAAGTATGTACATATTTTACTGAAATAAAAACAAAGATTAATTATTAAATTCGGGAAAAATTTAATCGGTCCTCTAAAAAAATCTGAAATAGTAGTCTGTCTACCTGAAAACGACACTTCGTCTAAGTCGATAACTAGGATCTCGGGCCCTTTTAACCTCTTTAATAAAGAAAAAGGTTGATTTTCATCCTTCAGCCTATTTTTCAAAATTGTGGATCAGGTGTTCGCTGGTATTCCAAACGTTTTTGCAATATTGCACTTTTTGTCTACCCCGGCATTTACGGCTTGAATAATTTTCAATTTTTCTTCATACAAAAGGGTTTTTACGCTTTACCGTTTTCGTGAATAAAAAATAAATATCGTGGAACAACAGAAAACGAAGCGTATCACATAATTGTGTAGTCTAGATGCAAAACCAACTCCTCAATTTTGAAGTTCCAGCTAATTTAGGATGAAAGAGACATAGAGCAACATGGAGAAGAAACAAACCCCTCCAGATCGGGTTTTTGCCCAAATTGAGAGGAAGTTAAGGAAAATCGAGACTCTCTTTCAGCCTTCATAGTTTCACGGCATTCTCTCGGAAAGTAGAACGGAAAGCCAGGAAGAGACTACAGAAATTTTAATTGCAAGAGTCCCAGTAATGCCCTCCTCAAACCCCCTCCACTATGGCACTTAAAAGTCACCCCAACGAAGAGATTTTTAATAACTAAACAAAATAATAAGGTGCTAGTTCAAGTAGAGGTTATCTACAGATCGTTTGATTTTTTACAACAACGGTGTAGCATCAGCTGCTCAAGAAGGAGGAAGCAGAAGAGTAGTTGAGAGGGATGAAGAAGAATATCAGGAAGAAATGTGTAAGCCTGTTGAAGACGATAATGCCGCAAGAGAATAAGTTTCTGAATATTTATATTTTTCTAAATTGTTTTTCGGAACTTTATTACTTTAAAAATAATTCTCGCCAGTTTTTCCGTCTATATGCTTGAGTTACACCACAGCATTTCAGAGTTTAATTTTTCAAATAATATTCACTTATTGAAGAAAGTTTTGCTCATTTGCATTCCAAAAAACCCATAATTTACATTAAATTTAGTGATTTTTCAGTTCTAATTCATAGCAAAACCTGCCAACTCCAAAATAGATGGCAAAAGTGGCCAAATCCGAAATTAAAAATTGAGTAACTCACCCCCTCCACTTGTCCCTTCATTTCAAAAAGTGCTTTCAAACACACTACCCTTGTGCCACTAAAAACCGAGGAGATTTTGTCCCTACTTCGTTTTGGCGTGATGTAACACTGAAACAAACCTGAAATAAATGTCAGGATGGGAGTTACAGTTAATCCTTCGTAAAATCTTTGATCAGTCTAAACTGTATCAGTTTAACAAATTGGCTTCGATCTATAGAGCTTTTCCGATAAAAACTTCCTTTTGTGCGGGGTAAGCTAGGGAATCTTCAAAAATTCGATATATCAAGATATATATATATATATATATATATATATATATATATATATATATATATACACCAGATATATATATATATATATATATATATATATAACCATGTAAGATTAGAAAGTTTAGATTAGAGTAAAAATGTTATGATTTTCAGACACTATATACGTAATAATTGGTCATTCTTCTCTACCCAGTGGAAACTTCCACTCACCTAAGACCGTGAATAGAACCTAGCAGAGACAAGACTGAATAAGGCTAAGAGGAGGCTCGTGTTGGCTAAAACGTGGCTTATTGTTCGCTGGCGGTTGTACCATCTGTTAGGAGGAGGAGAGTACTCAGTCTCTTTCATGGACCCACCCACAGCTGAGATAGCATCTTGTCCCCGCGGTTGAGGTTTATACAAATGGAATACAAGGGCACATCTCTACATCTAAGTAATCCTTTTTTCCTTAGTGTTCTTTTAAAAGTGGTTTTGCGGCAATCTAATATGTAAGCTCTTTTTTTTAATAATTATAATTTCTAAAATATTAATTAAATGGTTTGCTATGCATATGTATACTCCACTTTAGTAATATTTTACCACAATAGTAATAATAAAAATAATATAGTAATAAAACGCTGAACTCACCTGATTGTTTGAGATCGTCGTTGTCCGGGCTGAGAGCCTCCACCGTACTCCCCGGCTCCTCTTTCTTTATGCTGCAACAGTTAAATCGGTATATATTAAAATTTTACATCGCTCTAAGTCAATGTTTTTCAAATAATTGTATAATTAGATTTTAGTAGCACTTGCTAGACAAATGCTATAATAGGAGCATTGAAGTTTGACTGTTGTTAAATCATAGTTTTGATTAGAGACGGATTTATCAAAATTATTGATTAAATTGCATTATCCAATTTTTTGGCCTTAACATTCACAAAAGCAGACGAAATAAAATTGTTGTTCAAAACCAGCTCTTAATTAAGAGTAAACAATGGCATAATAATAATAATAATTTTAAAGAGCGTAATTGTATATGGGTCCTCTCTACGATTTCTCTAACAACCACCGCTGCCAACCCGAAAACAATAAACACGTTGAACCTATTGTTTCTAAAATCTATGATCCACAATGAATATACATCTAAAATAGAACATTGTAGAGCTCAGAAAGAGTATGTTAGAGGTAGAACCCTCTCTTTTCAGTTATCGGGCCATCACTAGTTTCCATGGCGGACAAAAAACATCACATATGCACCTCAGTATACATAGCGCCAACATCACCAACAGACCCATGAGGAGGTGGATGGAGCAGCAAGAGAAGCCCACCAATTAGAAACTACTACACCCATTTTCTTGTCCGCGGCAGACATGCTTCGACCACTCCACATGAAGATTTTGGGTGACTGGCAGAGTGCATGGTCGGCATCGGAAAACAATAAATTGAAAGCAATCAAACCGAGCATCGGTGGCTCCTCCTCAAGACAATGTAGAAGGGAGGAGGTGATAATCACACGGCTAAGAATTGAACACTGTCGTTTAACACATGACTACCTGATAGCAAAGAGAGATCCCCCTCAGTGTCAACTCTGCAGAGTTGCTCTAACTGTGAGGAATATCTTCGAGGAGTGTCCTCAGTACAGGAGAGATATGGATGTACCTCGCCAGCTCTGTGAGGCCTTGGGTGATAGTAAACAATACATTTGTAAGTACGATTTATCAACAAATTGGATAATTAAATTTAATGTTCATTATTTTATTTTATTTTTTTCCTCTTTTTTGAGGTTAATATAATTTGATTAAAAATTGGTTATTGTGTAAAGTTCAGGTATGGGCAATAATAACCATAGCAGTTTTTTGCCCTTAAAAAACAATCAACAACAACCAATAGACCCGAGTTTGCGAAATAGTCTGGTGTTGCATTTCTATCATATCACGACCAATCAAGACTAAACAGAGCAAGATTAAACATTTAGAAACACACGCATTAGTTGATATACGTTTAAGTCCCATCATTCAATAACCATACATTGTTATTGATTTACAAAATTTTTATTGATATATTAATTCTTGATTCGGTAAAATTTGAATCTAATGAGGTTGGTGTTCATATCTCTCATAATATAGTTGGTTTGGTTGATACTTGGCTTGTAATATCACAATAAAATTTGTTCTTTCCAAAAAAAAAAAAAAAAATTTGAAGCGCTATAGTACTATATTGAACCACTGTGCGTCGGTTCCCAGCATTATTTAAATAAACATCACCAGAATCATTTCACATTTTGAATTTTCCTTGTTTATATTCAGCAATTTTACAGATCCAAACACAAAAACAATTTCATAAAATGTTTTTGGAAGACGGTAGGCACAATGTGACCGGAAGCCTAAAGGGTTTATTGTGTTATGATATAAATAACTGGCGGAAGAGAGTGACAGAGTGAACTAGTGAATATTTAAAGGGTCAGTCGAGATATCGCCATTGACAGACGGGACAGGACAAACCACTTTAGCTCTGACCTAGCGCTATCGACGAGGGGGTCGTACTTCTGTACTACCTCTGGGGTCCGTCACGGGTTGCTCACCCCAAACTTTACTAGTTCGGTTGTCGAGTTCCCGCTGATGTTGAGCAGAACTTCAAGAATAGGATCGGACAACCGCGCAGATCTTAATCGAAAATCATATTTCTAAAGTTTGAAAAAAAATTATAATCTCCTTCAGCAATCCAAGTAGGGATGGAAAGGCGTTTAATCTAAGATAAATAATTAAAGTTAGTAGATGGGGATTCGATAGCTGCACTACTTAGTGAAAGTTCTTCCATCTACTTGAAAGAAAAATTCGAACCAATACCTCAAAACAGAACGGGTGCTTCTTCCATTCTATCTAAAAAAGATAAATTATTGCAAACCACTCCAGTTAAAATCACACAAATTAATCAACAGGAAATCTGTTTAGTTTGCAATATGAAAACTAATGAAGACCTTGGAAATATTCTTTATACTTGCCCAATTTATAATGACGTGACACTTATTACCCTGACATTGATTTAAATGACAGTTTTCATATACTTATTCCTCAAAATGAAATATAAATAAAAAAAACTGGCATGTTTTGTTATGAATATAATTAAAATCAGAAATGTTTTCACTGAGATATAGTACTAATAACTGTAAAATATCAGTATAATGTATTTATCTATTTTTCTGATAAACGTCAAAGGTTTAAAAAGGAAATAAAAAAGTGTTAATTCTTTTATTAGATATTATTTGTATCATTTATTATTTAGATTGAAGAACTTTTATTTACTTCTTGTTCTTAGTATTTAATCCTTAGTTATATTTAAAGTTCATTGGTATATTATTGTATTATTGTCTGTTTACTATTTTAATATATATAATATTTGTAGTTGTATAATATTTGTATTGTATTTTATGGTACATAATAAATTACCGAACTCCTTTGTAAAGGGCGTGGCTTTACAAAAAAATAATATTGCATACGGTGAAATTTAGGCTTTTATTATTATTGTTCAAATAATAAAGCAGAACTATTCGCTATCCTTCAAGCCATATTATTAAAGCTAAATTGATAATGCTTATTTTGTACACCTAGATAGTCAAATCAGCCATTTCAATATATAAGTTATAAACCTCCACGAATTACTCACAGAAAAAATTATGTACATCATTATATGCACCAACATATATTTATGGACCCAGTTTTTCCACATTGCAAGTTTCAACACGAAAATTAATATAATTAGAAAAGACAAAAAAAATATATATATATATATATATATATATATATATATATATATATAATATATATATATATATATATATATATATATATATATATATATATATATACGTACATGTTTATATTATTTGCTTAAATTGATACATATATTGTGAGGATAACATTATAATTATAAAATAATTCAATATACTTTATTCTTACCTTCAATATTTCATTAATTAATTTTTGACAAAAAGTGAAATGCTTAATTAAATTCTATTTTGTTAAAGAAATGATTGTTTAAATTTAATTTCGAAATTAATAATTATATTTTTCAAACATTATTTAAAGAGGCAGCGACATAGTTAAAATATTTTAATGTCCATAATAAATTGGTTTAATAACAAAAGGTGTACAAATCCTTCAAGAAATTATAAAAATCTTTCTATACATAAATATTTAAATTTGCAGTAAAATTAAAATATGTAACTATTATATGTAATGTAAAAATCAAAATATATTTTCGTAGATTATATAGTTGGTTAAATTTGAGTAGTGATAACAAAAGATATAGTGCTGATTAAGAAGGCATTGAAGCGAATGAGGAATTAAAAGAGGTCTGATTTTTTTTACATCTTTGGGAAGTATTATTTCTTGATTTTTTTAAAAACCATTACATGGTCAAGTTCCATCAACGAACAATTCATAACTTAATATTATCCGTAAAAGAGTTTATTAAGATTTCATTGAACGATTCGAGTCTTACTCGAAAAAAGTACTTACTCGAAGAAGCCTTACTCGTAGAAAGTACTTATTTTATAAATAGGAACCCTATCTATACCCCAAAAAAGTGAAACCTGAAAACATAAAGATCTCCTTTTGACATATTTTTCACCTATACCTTCCCTGTATAATTATACTGATGTATAGGCAGTGCCAGTGTCAGAAAGGTTTCATAAGACTTTCTAAAAGACATTAAATCAGAAGTAAAAGTTACTAGAAGAGGTTTACAAAACGCAATGGCTAAGTGGATGAGTAGCGACCAACAGTTTCTAGTGCGAAGGTTACTTCAGTATTAATGTCAGGCAAATCAGCAACATGTTAAATGTTTCAAATTTCTACAAATCACTATGTTGTCTTATCGCTGATAAATGCCAGCTGTAATGTAATGAAACTTTTCCGTGTTATAATAATTTATAAAAAATAATAATAATAAACGAAAAAAATATTTTAAAGAAAAGAAGAAAATATCTATTTTCTAAAATAGATGCACCAGTTGGTAAAAACAATTGAAAGATTAAAGACGACTAAAAATGAACCTATTGAGTAATGAAACTAGAATTACATTTCTATTATTTTATTTGTCTTTTATTGCTACCAAAATACAACTGAACAGAGTAACAAATACAAAATTTTTTGAATAAGTGAACAAAATTATAAATTTATATAATTTATGAATTTTAAATTATATAAGAAATTCAAGCCATATACACTATACCAGCAATAACAGATACAGTAAAATCACGATGAACAACATTAAAAAAAAAGAAAGAATCCATAAAACAACTATGAATAATATATAATGAAGACACCAGAGGTGTGAACACACCAGTGTATGTTATTTCATTAGAAATAATTTTGATCCCAGATTACGGCCCAATATCTACCATATTCGGAAAGGAATAAAGAAAATTAGGATTAAATCATGCATCTAAAATAGATAAACCATTAGCATCTTATTTTCCTCAATCTAAAGACAAAATAGACCCTTTCCAAAAAAAACCGGTATACATGAACCAAAATGTAATGACTGCGAAGCTAAAATCACGTGAAATCTGGACTATAATTAAATCAAAGATTAAAAGTGTATTCAATATTAAAACCCAGAATTCCAACTTAAAATGAAAATAACCATATATATTTAACAAACACTAAGGAGTAAAACTAATTCATCAAGTAGACAATAGCATACGATTAGGTAAATATTAATGAAAATATTTTTTAAAAAATCCAGATTCTTGTTTGAATGACCAGATAAATATTTCCAATAGTGTCATTTTAAATTTATTTCGAAAAAGAACGCAAAAAAACCAACAAGTCATAGGGAAAACCGACCCACTCTACCTGACCATTTCCCTCTCTACGTATTTAAACCAACTGTAGGTCATAATATCTTTCAGAAGTTCGTTTAAAACAGGTTTGAGATAGAAAAATTTAATTTGGGATGAGACAAATATATGCGGGATTCTGGAACGTTATTTTACTTGCTGCTGCCATCTTGAACCTTGTTTGGAAACAGCCAGCAGTGGATTTTCTTACACTGAAATTAATGATCTTTCATATAAGCTTTGTTTTGTTTTTTGGGTGACCTATCTATCATGACAGGTTTAGAGTCTTCGGCTCGTAGACTAGTTGACCTTAATGTTTTAATTAGTGGACTAGTCGTGCGTAAAAAGTATTTGATATACTTAATTTTGATAAACTATGTTAACTTCGTTAGTTGTAATATTATGTGTAGTAAATCAGTTTTAGTCTTTTACGACTTTAAATACCGTGCAATTCGTCATGATAATCCGGTCGAAAACCGAGTCTTTTTGATGTTGAATGTGAGATGATTGCTATAGCATCAGAGGTCCATAAAAGGAGATCCTGTCTAAGCATACACTTATGTATCATTAATATGAGGTGGAGTGACAGGTTCAGTGAACTCAATTAGTGGTTTATTCTCATAGAAAGTCATACAGACTTAGTTCTCAAAGACTTTAGCTTCCGATTGCAGTGGCCATAGTGACAGCTAGGTACAATATGTATATCCCTTCTGGTATCTTAATAACTTCTGCTACAGAATTGTTATTAGGGAGAGGTTGTTTATTCTTCTGAAAGCAGAAAATAATAAACTCAGTCTTTTTTGGAATGACTTTTATATTAAATTCTACCAATTTTTACAGTACAATATTATCTGAATGGAGAGCTATCAGAATGAATTTCCTCTTATTTCTGATCATTTATTTGTAAATAATTGACTTATTTCTAATAATTCATAAATATTTAATTTCATGCTATTTTCTACAAGATGAATTAGTTTCGCTCTACACGTCTTTGTTTAAATTTATGGTTATTTTCATTGAATTGTTTATTTTAATAGCCACATTGGAATTCTGAATCTTAATATTTTATACTCAGTTAATCTTTGATTAACTTACAGTCCAGATTTTGTATTTGTTACTCTGTTCAGTTGTATTTCGGTATCAATAAAAGAAAAATAAAGTAATAGAAATATAACCCTAGCTTCAATACTCAATAGGTTCATTTATAGTTGTCTCTACAATGTTTCCAAGACCATAACTTCGTCATCAATTTCGGAATTTTTTTTTTTTTTTCATTTCGTAGTTACTGGTTCCAGTTACAATTTACTATACAAACACATTCTTCGAAAAAACCTTCATTGTCATTTTATAGGTAAAAACCCAACAATAACTGCTATTTTGGGCAGTGTTTTGCGATTTTAGGTATGAAACCAACGGCTGCCATGGTAGCAAACTTCAGATTCAGATTCAGCATCCAATAAAACCTTAAGGTACGTTGAGAAAAAAAGTTCAGCAGTTTTTTCCTAAAAACGGCCTTCAGGGATCTTATTTTACTTGTTGTTTACATCATAGCCCTTGTTTGGAAGCGGCAGTAATGGTTTTTCTTATTCTAAAATTAATAATCTTTCAGATAAGCTTTGGATTTGTATCCATGATAAGTTGAGTGTCGTCGGCACCTGTACTATACTGAAAATCCCTATTAAAACCATGAGACTGGATTAAGTTTTTATTTATATCTCGGTCATTTATTTTGTCAAAGATTATTTTTCTTTTAAAGGAGAGATTGAAAGATATTTTTCCTGACCAGCTCCTTATAACGGAA